>CM040913.1:16049243-16324243 GCA_023029165.1 Gobiocypris rarus
TATACTAAATTAATACATTTTTTAAAAAATCTACTAATTTCAGAGGCAAGTACTCAAATTGAATTCCTTCCAAATATATAATTAATATTATACATTAACATTTTGGCAAAAACAGCTCTAAATAGTTTAAAATTCAATATATGCTCATGCTAAAAATTCAACTTTGAGAGCTTTCATTTTCTAGTAGCCTATGTTCAGCATGACTGTCAGTCCAGATCAGATTTTTGTGCATATCCGACTGAAATCCAATCAGATTTGGCAAGTGTGAAAAATCTTTACAAATGATCTATACAAATCCGTTTCGAGCTACATTCATATATGCTTTGAAATCCATTTCTGGAAATCCGTTTCAGTCTAACTGATCTGATCGGATTTCGCGTGGTTTATGTGACTTTTTCGCCCCGCATAAAACGTAAATGCCAGAAGTTGTTATAGGAAACATGCTAAAAGTCGCTGCAGAAACAAGGTTGTGTTGTTGCAAAGTGACAGACAAGCAAAAAACGACAATATAACAGAGAAATGTTTTGAGATTGGCGGAGACGTCTGCACAGAATAAAGCCACACATACCAGCCTCATGTGTTTCTGTCGCTGTGGCTTCACAATGTCATGTTGTATTGCAAACCCCTCCATGTTGCAGTTGTTTTTTGGCATGTACCATGGAGAAACCAACACAGACATTCCAGAAAACGAAAGAGCGGCATGAGACACAAATCGGATGCAATACACAATGTGGAAAGTAGTGAATGTAGCCTATAAAACTTGACACTCATCAGATCAAAAGATCAGTGTGAACAACTGTACACCTAAACACGTTTTATACATGTCAAAACAGGAAAAAATGCAAACAAAAAGGGCATCCCATCTAGCGTATGTCCACATAGGAAAACAACTGAAAAAACAGCGCAGACACACACACAACTTTAGGTATGAATGGCCGCTTATTGACAAGTTACCTCTCAAAAGTAGCTTTTTGTTTCTTTTGTTTGTAGGAAAATATCCACTTTATCCAGCGCTGTTTGTTCTCAGTGTTCCTAAGTAGCCTATATCGGTGTTGTCTGACTGAGAAACCGCTTCAGTGAAAGACACGTGTGAATCGATTCAGATTGTTTTGGCCATATTCAAAGAAAAAGAACGAACTGACTGAAAAGAATGATTCATTCACGAATGATTGGCATCGCTGGGCGACAGAAATACGGGACACTGCTGAAATTTCCACAGGGAAAGTGTTTCTCAGGTCTGTCGGAGCGTTCATGATAGGTAAAGTTCGTAAACCCCTAGGCGCCGCTGATTTTAGCTACGTTTCCAACCCGACTGTGTCCAGCAAATCATTTCCAAACGCAGTCAACTGAACTGCAATAAACTGAGTGAGCTCAATACGGCACACATAAATAATTCAGACATCCGTAACAATCTGCAAAAGAGGACACTGCAACAGGTAGCGCTCCATATGTTCACACCTCTTTCATTATGAAGTGTGCTTTGAAGTGCACTTCACTCACTCTATGAAGTAAACTTCTCCTTTTTCAGTGTAGGCCATCTCCCAGTTGTCTGGCAAAGGGCCCAGTTCGTCGTTCTCCTGGGAGTCTTGTGGGGACTTGGGGGCGTCTACTTCTTCCTCCTGGGCATCTGTGGCGGTGAGGGTGGGGGTTTCAGGTGGGCATGGCTGGACGGGCACATCTCCAGAAGCGTCAGTGCTCTTGTCCTCATGTTCGCTCGATTCTGGGAGGAAAACAAAATGAATCAGTGTCAAGCGTGACCTTTTGACTGAGAGAGTTATTTGACAGTAGATTATTAGAAAGGATGGTACAAAGAGATACGGTTACATAAAACAAACAAATAATGATAAGGACAGTCAAAGACAACACAGATTTCATTTTTAACGCCACAAAGTTTTGATAGATGAGGATTGCAATCAAGTTAAAGACGATTTCAGTGGCTTACAGGAATCGTAGAGTAAGCAGGTGTGATTCCGTTATATTGATGTGCAAACAAGCCGTGTACGTGCGCTCTCTATGCACTGACAGTGTTTCTATGCACATGCAAATTTGAGTACATTCACCTGCAGTGTATGTAGATAGAAATGGCTCATTCTAAGGTAATAAAAACGTAATGGTTCATTATGTAAGGTCTTTATACACCACTGAAAACATAGTTATGTAAATTATATTGCATTTCTGACAATAGATCCTCATAAATATTACACACTGCACCTTTAAAGTACAGTACACTTTAACCATACTTTATAGAAGTCATTTAGAATTACATGTAAAATGTACTTAAGTTCTATTTAAGTGGGTTGATAAAAAAACACAGAGGTTCAGCTGATTGCATTTAATATAAATTTTAACTATGAAATTGTATTAATTACATGCTATTAAGTGTCCAAAAACATTACATTCACTTCACACTTAGTTCTTATAAAGTAGCTATATGATTTCCTTAATAACTGGTTTTAAAAGTATGCTAAATTGTACTTTTTCTTTTTCTCTCCCTTTTTTTTACTATGGAACAAGAAGAAATTGATTGTCTTTTTTATGTTATTTAAAAAAAAAATTAAGTTATGTTTTTGGCCTTTTTTGCCTGTTATTGGATAGGATAGTAGAGATTTTGACAGGAAAGCGTGGGGTGGAGAGAGGCGGGAAAGGACCTCGAGCTGGGAATCAAACTCAAGTCGCCGGAGGCACAGTTGTGCTACATTCAAAAAAATTGATTGTCCTTCGAATTCTTTAAAAGGAATCCGTCTAGAGAAGTTAGGACACATTTCAGTGAATTTCAGTGAATCAAATCAAAATGCTGATTCAAAGATCTGCATCTGAAATGTTAACGGACATGTACTGTATGTATATGGCATTTTCCATATAATTACAATGTTTTACTAAAATATAAATATTGCTATTTCTTCTACATTAAAAAAATGAATTACTTTTATAATATATTGCTAGATTGGTCCGTATATATGCGTGAACAAATACATTTTTTGCTTGTGCTCATTTAACAAAACAACTATGAAAAAAAGTCCACCAGCCTTTTTTTTTTACATTCCACCAGCCCTACAAAAAAGTGCCTCAATGGCTCAGTATGATTCAAAAGCTCATTTTGGAGTTACAAACAATTAGAGACATTAGAAACAAGTCCTACTAAATATAAAGCCCACATTCATAATAGACGTGGTTGGAAGTCGATAAAAGTGGTAGGTTGTAACCTGGTGTGATGGCGATGCCGTTGCCATTGACGATGGGGCTCTCTTCCTCCTCCTCTTCTGGTGGCTCAATGCTGTCCTTCTCCATGTTGCTAACGGACTTGTTTCTCTTCCTCTTTCCCTCTGCACTGGGTCGGGCACCGGGCAAGAGTTGGTCCGTCACATTAAACAGCATCGGCGTGGGTTCGGCAGGAGGCTTTGGCGTGCCATAGAAGTTATCTATTAACAACAACAAAAAACAGATGTTTGGGACTTAAAAATGCTTCCACAGCTACTTGGCATGCAAAAAGGTTAAGTTTGACTTTTCAAGTAACTTTTCAATCATGTTTTTTCATGAACTTTGCAGAAGTTATTTTATTTCTGTGTGATGTTTGCCATTACTTTGTTCACTGGCGACTCAATCGTTTTATTCGAGATTGAAAAGAAATCATGTGTATCCAGGGAAATCTGTTTAATGATTAAAAACTGAGCTCCTGTGTGGGTACGGTACAGGCTTTATGAATTAATTTACAGGTCATAAGGGACAGAAACAGAAGAGGTGAAGTTCATAGATCCATTTACATTACAGCCTGTGAGCCAAAAATTATAGACTGAGAGTGGGTTAACCTAAAGTGACCTGAGATCAGCATAATCAAGACCACATGAAACCTACTAAATCAATATACCCACAGTTGTGCTGACTTCTATTTAAATATTGTATATCCTATAAAAATGATAAACAGTCGTTTTTTGTGTGTTAAGGTGAATTCATTATAATTTATATATAATAATTCAAGTGCAATTTATATCTGTGATGGTCTCCACTCCAGTCTCCAGGGTCACATGATCCTTCAGAAATCATTCTAATATGATGATTTGTTGCTCAAGAAACATTTCTTATTATTGTCAATGTTAAAAACAGTTGAACAATTTTGTGTGATTTTTCTGTTTTTTTTTCTTTTCAGGATTCATATACAATGTCCAAAATAACAGGATTTATTAGAAACAGATTTTTTTTACATTATAAAAAATGTCTTTACTGTCACTTTTGATCAATTAAAAGTAAGTTATTGTATTAAAATAAAATACTGACCGTAGTACATTTTAAATGGTAGTGCATCTGCTAAATGTTCATTTTGTTAACTTTTAGCAGGACACTTTTAGCATAAAGATGATCTCAAAGTAAATAACTAATAAGCTAATAAATTTGATTTCATTCAACAATGGGGATAGTTAACATGAACTAAGAATGAACAATACATCTACAGCATTTATTAATCTAAATGAACGGTAAAGCCACAATATGTAACTTTTTGCCGCTAGAGATCGCTTTTTCAAAACAAAGGCGTAGCTTAAACGTCATGATTTCACAGAGCTTTTATTATGCCGCAGATGAGCACAGGAGCGCTTCTGCTTCTCCTGGTCATGCGTATGTGTGGTATTCCAAGGGATAATGTAAGTCAACAAAATACATTTAAATATTTCACAAATATTTCTCTGCAGGCTCTCTCTTGCTCGTATCCAAGGTAAATAAATCAACACTATTGTTCTTTACATGTGTTTTAATAACATTATTCTAGTGTTTTTTGGATGTTTTAATCCAAAAATTATAAATATTGTGACTTTAATTTCAACATTTACTAATACATTATTAAAATCAAAAGTTGTATTCGTGTACATTAGTTCACGAGTTGCACCCGCCATCTTGGAACGGTCAGCGTGTCATCACTCACAGCAAGAATCAATGATGAACAACATTGCACAGCTTCTGATTTAAATTCCTGAAGAAATGGGATAACCCTTCACAGGTGAGAATGTGTTGGTTTGTGTTTTTATATGAATAAATCACTATTACAGGTTTTTATACTATGGCACTTTTAAATGTTGTATTAGCTGACACCTTTGTCTTGATTTATTGTCTTAGTTTAGCATAAACCATCTGCTGAAATGGATATTCATACATGCGTGTAACTATGGTTGCAGACACTCAAAAATTGCTCTCAAGGCAAATTTCTCTCGAGCTTTCACAGACCGGTGTTTTTACAGTTCCAATATGGCGGACGGCTTATCAAAAATCATGGAAAGGATCTCCTCTCCTCACAAAGAGAAAAGAAACCTGCGTCTGAAAGTAGTCCACACACCTCAGCCGGTCCTCAAGAGACCAAACTGCACTAGTTCTGAAAACCTTTGCTCAATGTCAAAGTCATGCACGTTCTTTCTTGCGGTAACATCAGGCAAATTTAAGAAAATTCATATTCCTAGGCTGCTATGGTGTAACAGGTGTGGCATAAGGTTTATTTCAAGAGGTAATGATTTATGGAGATGTGGGAGGTTTAACCGTGAATTTTACTTACCTTCGTACGTTCCACTTTCTAACAAGGCCCCACTTTTCTCTAATTCCATAAACCGCTCAACGCTCACAAAGTTGTAGTCCACACCTGGGACCTCCCCCTCTTTGGGCTGTCTCGTCGTGCCTGCAGACAAAACAACATACTTTATCACATCAGTCAGAATGCTGGTAAAAGGCTATCATAATCATATACCATGGTTAGCTTTTATTCACAGCAAGGAAGCCTTAAATTGATCAGAAGGGACATATTACAAAAGATTTTTAAATAAATGCTTTTCTTTTAAGCTTTTGATTCTTCAAAGAAAACATTTGTCAGTTTCCATAAAAATATTATTAGCAGCACAACTGTATTGAACATTGATAAGAAATGTTTCCTGAGCAGCAAATCAGCATATTGTGCATAAGAATCATGTGACACTGAAGGAATAAATTACACTTTAAAATATATTATTTAAAATATTTTTTATATATTTGTGTTCAAATAAATGCAGCTTGGTGAACATAAAAAAAATCTTAATGACCCCACATACACCAAGCAATAAAGTAACTCTGAAAACTCTGTCGTTTCCAAGTTCAGTATTGACTGTTTATGTAAATTCGGCGCATAATTAATGCATTAACTGAGGCTGAGTCTTCTGAGGGTAATCAAACATTCTTAAGAAATCAGGCACTGGGGATTTGCAAGACACATACTTAGCAACGATATCATAATCCAGTCCCTTGAGCTCTCAACCAAATCATCTCTGATTTCACAAAACTCTCACTCTGAAGGAGAAAAAAATAAACACATCAAGCTTTTGGCTTGAGAACTTCGTCACGTGAGAAATACTGCTGTTTGCTTTTACAAGTTGCTTTAATGACCTTCCCATCATGCCAAAGCAATGACCAGTGATCAGGTGAAACAGACTTACAACACTTGAGCCATTAAAATATGAACTGACTCATTCAGAAAAGCCATTTCATGTTTCTGTGGAAAAATTGCAATGCATTCGAGATTAGGGTAGTTTTATTTAATTTAGCATTCTTATTCATTCTGGAAATTCAAAGGACAATTTAAGATTAATCAACTGGGTGATTAATAACAAAATCAGATTTTACTTTTACTCCTAGACTGACACAGATGTGAAGAAATTTTGAATAAAGTTGTTATTTTTGTATTCTCGTTTGCTTCATAAAATTAAGTTTAAACCGCTGGAGTCACATGGACTATTTTAACTATTTAAAAGTTGTGAGTTGTGAAAATTAAGTGATCTTTTGTACAATGCGTGCCATTGTAAAGACTGATAAGGCTGTGTCCAAATTCAGAGGCTGCACCCTTTGAAGGACAAAGACTTCAAAAGCCATGTGTTCAAAGTCATCAAAAATCGAACCTAGCCTTGTTAAATGTGAAGGTCTAGCTAACGGAGGATTGTTCTTGTCGCCCAGCAACTATGAAAGCTGCTGTTGAAGAGTGGCAGTAACATTTGTACTTGACTTTTTTTGAAAGTTATATTCAACTGTCTGAAAACAAAACAGGGTTCACAACTTGTCTAAATATGTTCACCTTGCTCAGTGAATCTTGGGATAGGCTAGGCTGCGAACGATCCACTCGTTCTATCCTTCATGGCCTGGGAAACGAAGGAAGCATTTGTAGGCCACATTTGCAAGGGCCTTTGTGATGCATTCGACCTTCGAAGGGTACAGCCTCTGATTTGGGACGCAGCTTAGGTCGTTTTCATCTGTGTTAAATTCAATATTGTGCCTAACCTGACTAAAGTTCATAGAACAAGGTTTGGATTCAAAGGCCAGATAAACTCATCCAATATAAGAAAACTTTTAGCCAGACACTAGCAACTAAAATAACAGGACTGTAGAGATTCTGTCAGTCATAGCCTACAGCAGCTAAACCGTCTGCTGAGATAAAGCATTATCATTCACATATAACAACAATGGTCCAATCAGACATCATTCTGGCTATTATTGCCATATAATTGCTAAACTGACTCCATCACAAAGAATCAAACTGTCAGGAACAAATGTTACACATGGCCAGTCATTATTTCATTATAATTTCCATAGTTTCTCCAAACATAACTAGACGCATACAACAAAATAAAGCAATTTTTAACAAAAGCTAAAATGCTTATTTCATGCACTGCAAGAGTTCTAAAGGAGGTTTCTGGACACATGTTCAGGTGGTTGACCGGTTAAAGACACTAAACATCTGCTAGACCAGCAAAGCACCTAGGAGCATTTTCTTTATTATTTATATGACGGATTGTTTGATAGAGTTGGAAGGGGCGAGTAGCTGGAGCCAACTTTCTGTTGATCGTATTGCATCGGTTTGTATGCTGTTTCATGTCTTCATATGCCTTATCAAAATAAAATCGAAAGCAAGCTAAGATCAGTCTTCTTTTTGATGGAAAATGACAGTGCGAGCGAGTCGCGAAGGATTACCTAGCTTCTATTTGTCACTTATATACTGGTTTAAATTGATTTTGTTTTCAGGATCAGGCAATTACAAGAGCCACATTTGGGGCCCTATTTTAAAGGGGGGGGTGAAATGCTGTTTCATGCATACTGAGCTTTTTACACTATTAAAGACTTGGATTCCCATGCTAAACATGGACAAAGTTTAAAAAAATAAGTCTGTGTCAAAAATACTCCTTCCGGTTTCTCACAGGTTTCAGAAAGTTTTTTTGAGTATGGGTCTGTGTACAGGCCATATGAGCACTTCTCCCGAAGAGCGAGAGAGCAAATGCACGCCCATAAACGCGCTTTAGTCTGAAAGGTCGGCTGCACTGCAGTCACAGGACTTCACAAGATCAACAATGTCACCAAAGAAGTGTGTTTTTGATGGAGTCGTCTCAACGATAAAGGTTCACAGCCGTGCATTGGAAGCAGGCGGTGAGTAAAACTGCTTCAGATGTCTGTGTTGTTGGCTATCGTCGCGTACACATCAGTAAACAACATGATCGTGTGTAGTTAATTTATCAATGGAGCATGCGATGTATGGTGTGTGTTTAAAAACATTTGTTTAGCTCACCACTATAGGTGTTGAACTAAATTAATGATTTCATATTAAACATAGGCGCCGTTCACACAAAGCACGCTTCTTCATTCAAATGCGCTACTATTCCATTGTTTCTAGTCTGAAACAATGGAATAGTACCTAGTCTGACGTGTAAAACCGTTCCGCTTGCTACTGCTAACATTTAGTCGCATACAATAGTCCATAAACCAAATCATCTCCTCATAAACCATGAATAACGCACACAAATGTTGACAAGCTAAGCAAATACAGTTACAGTACATACCACATAGCGACATCCTGCTCCTGCTCCTGCTCCTGTTCAATTTCAGCCTCCGGATCAGATTCTTAAACTTATATGTAGGGTTGAATCTGATTGATAGCCATGGTTTATTTAGGATAACGTTTTCGTTTCCACGTTTAAGGATGTCACAGCTTTCAGGCGCTCTCAATGCAATAGCTGCGCGCGCTCATGGCTCTTTAGCTCCGCCCGGAAAGACTCGGTACAGCTTATCTTTCTTTTATAAATATAATTAAACTAAAAGACTTTTCGGAGATATGAAGGATGCAATACTACTCTATAGGTACTCAAGATTGACATGAGATGAAACTGAAACTGAGTGTTTCACCCACCCTTTAAAAATCTAAGCGCATGAGATGATTTACATATTTGCATTTGGTGCACTTAGGGTGTATCCGAATCTACTTTTGCTAGTTTAGCCAGGCCCGTGGTCTAGAAGGGTTGTATTTAATTTCTTAATGAGTCATGGATGTAATTTTGGGCATAACGTGCAATAAAACAATCAGAGTCTCCATCTCCCATTCCCTTTAAAAGCCAGTTGCACTTGCACCATGCCGGATTTGCGATTTACATGGTGGAATTTGTGAGCGGAAAGACTAAGCTTTTCCAGAGAGGAATCCTTTTATTTTTAAAATGTTTGTTTGCTGCTGCTGCTGCCCTGTGTGTGTAATAAGCAGAGTGTACGCACTGCGTCTGGCTGAAACTAGCAAAAAAAAACACGTGTTGCGCTTGGCGTCGCATTGCGCCGGGTGTATGATAGGGCTCTTAAAACTCCAATCGGCCACACAAGCGGCACCATGCTGTACCCGCTGGGCCATGTCTCAGACTGAAACAGATTTTATAAATCAGTCCAGACAGATTTTTAGCTTTTATATATTTGCTTATATAATATGGAAAGCTTTCAAGCCAGGGCAGATAAAAGCATTTGCCTATATCCGTCTGATTTTTCAGGCACACTTAACACATTTCCACCACAAAGAAAAGAGAGCTTATTTCAGATTCAGATGACAGATATGCATTACCTCGTATCTGGAAATCAAAGGCTACTGGAGTGTATTTCCCTGCTTGTGCAAACTCTTTAAACAAGAAAAGTCCATTTTGATTTTAGGGCTAAAATGACAGACCATAATGTGCTGCTCGGAGAGGCCAAGGTACAGCTGAATTATGAAAGCAAGAAGACAACACTAATATTTTTTTGTGAGAGCGATTGGGAAATGAGAGACAAGTGCGTCGCACACAGCTTATGTAATATGCAGACAGGAATGGCACATTGTGGTCTAGAACATTTAAATATTCAAGGATATTCACCCGAACATCATTTCAGCAGCGATAAGCCTAAATTTAGTACCTGAGAATCCTTTTGCAAATTCAGTGTCTCCCCTGAGATGACGGCCTAATGCTGAGAAGATATTTTGTGCATAATCCGTACAAACCAAGAGGATTTTTTTTTTTGGTCTCACATTGTACAATTTTAATCATTTTAATTATAAATAACCATCTAGCAACCACAAACTGCATTAATGCACTAAAACACCTTAGTAACCACATATCAACACTTACACATATACTATACCGCTGGATTGAGAGCACATTTTGTGCAGGGAAGCACAACTCTTTTTTACAGAAAATAAATGGATGGATGGACAGTCTACTTATTTAAGCGCAGACTTGGTTTCGCTTGTTTTTAGCATTAAATGCTAACGGCTAACATTCCTTTTTAGCTCAGACTTGGTTTCTCTTCATTTTAACATTAAATATAACAGCAGCTAGCATTCCTCTTAAGTTTGGATTCGGTTTCTCTTGTTTTTAGCATTAAATGCTAACAGCTAGCATTCCTTTTAAGCAAAGACTTGGTTTCTAGTTTTCTAGCATTAAATGCTAACAGCTAACATTCCTGTTTAGTTCATGGTTCAAAACTTTTGACAACAAGTTTAGAATTAGTCAAACATAGCTTCATCACGCAACTAAATCCATCATCTCAAAAACGAGCAGGCCTCCATGGAGGTGTGATATCAGGGTTCTGACAATGCACTTTTATTTATCCAGGGAATATAATCGCTGACAGAGTCGATACAAATGTGTGCGCTCAACGCAAATTCTTGCATCTATATGCTGACAAAGGCCTGAACATGATGCTGAGGAAATTAAACAGAAGCATTAATGATTTTCATGCGCATCATGAACATTCACAGGTTATTAATCAGACAGCCTTAATGTACAGTTCTTGGCTTAAACATACATACATACATACATACATACATACACATATATATATATATAGTTGATTAGTGTTAAAGAAACCTTTTTGAAGTATTTTTATTGAAGTAATTTTTTGTTTATTTTGTCTCCATTTTTCGTTTGGTGCTGCTGATCTGTCCCGGCTAATACATCAGTTCAGATGACTACCTGAAGAGCCCTGATTAAATACATCCATGGGGTAAATCTGATTATAACAGGGCATAGAAACTGGCTTAGTATCTCTCTCTCTCTCTCTCTCTCTCTCTCTCATGCGATTATGGCTGACGTGATTGCGAGAAATTATGAGAAAAAATTGTGTCCAGCTTTACCTGTTTTAATTTGTCTGTTTGATTACCTCCTTATATCAGCTTCATCTTCCCATGAAACCATCTCCATGTGAAACAATCTTTCAGGTGCGACAGTTTCACACTTACTGAGGCATAGACATCCTGTCCAAAATTCCCTGTCAAAGCCGATCAACTGCAAGGATACAAGAGGTACCTCTGCCTCTCAGAGCGCTGCTATAGCTTTACTCCATAGTTATCAACCATGGCAGCTCATTCTCAGCCTCATGCTGTCTCGATTCATCTCCTCAGGAATTCTCTGCTTAAAAGTCATCACCAGCATCTCTTTGGAGCACTTGGATTGCGACTGACATTCCCACCTGCTAAACAAAGCCCTGACAACAACTGATGCTCCAGACATACTCAGACAAGCCTTAGACAAGAATCATATCAACAACAGCGTGCAGAAACCATATTCAAAATAATGATTTCTGATGCTGCGACATAAATCTAAACCAAACAAACTCTTTGTCTATTTGCCATTAAGACAAAACTGCATAAAAACTATAAGCCATGAAAGTCCAAATATTATAGTTAATTATCCAGTGCTTAGTTGGCAACTGCTTTTATAATGTAAAAAAAAAAAAAAAAAGAACAAAAACATTGCTTTTTGCTTGAGAAACGTATACTGATAGATCCAAGTAATTATTATTACTATTATTATTATTTATGTAATATAAATACTTTAGTTTTACTATAATAAACAAGTTATGATATAAATACAAAAAATACTGATAATATATGGTATTAACTATTTTAATTAATTTACTATTAATATATAGTCATTAAAATCAAACTTGGATTTTTTATTTTTGAATATTTTTATTTTTATCAAAGACTTTTGTCATGATATACATAGAGCAGCCTGAAACAATAAGATTGACTCAACCAAAGGCGTGAGTTTGAGAGGGCGGGGCTAAAATGTCACTTCCTTGCAAACATATTTGTTGGTAGCTAATTTGATTCAACAACAGACCAAACATAAAAAGATAAAAAGTACTGCCACACCAAACAGCAGAGATATTTGAAAAGTAGTAGGTGTAAAATATAAGCCGGCAAACTAATGAAAGAATCGAGCGTTCAAATATATTTCCAGTCATCACAAATGACTCTCCGCGGGTTGAAGTTGGGTGAAGGCTGACACTGAGGCCCTGACCTTATGTACCATCTGTGAATGCGTTTGAGGGGTTGAGTGCCAGGGCTGAAGGGTTGAATTTTGCCTGTAATCGCCTGCAGCCTCACTGACACTCTGTGACGTGGGGGGGATCGTGTTCCCTCTAATCTGCGGTCAGTCCAACCTTGAAGCCTACTGTCGCTCTGTGCGCTGAATCGCTAATGTTTAAATGGAGGTAAACAGGGTGAAGGGATATGTGAGATACGGGTGCTCTGAAGTGAACGAGCCTATATCGGACGACCCAGGGTATCCAATACAGCCAGCAAACATGAGCCATTGCGTTTTTGAATATGATGAAGGAAGTGGCCCTTCAATCATGGCTATATATTGCTGTGCTTCTTCTGAGTGATTAAATCAATGATTCATCACATCGTAGGTGAACCGTAATGGATTGAATTCCATTAAATGCCTTTAGAAAACCAGGGCAAATAAGGTGATCCTTCACTTGAAGGAGGAAACATGCATTTGACTGACTAACAATGAAAAGTCCCAATGAAGTAGCCACAAAATATAATTAGACACTATGAGAAGGACTGAGTATATTAACCGATTTCCATATTTAATTAGAATCTGATTAAATATTGACTTCAAATTAAAAATAAATACAATTATATCTAAAATTTACTCAAAAGCTGATCAAGTGTCTATAGTAAGCTTGTTCAGATTAGATAGATAGATATATAGATATATAGATAGATAGATAGATAGATAGATAGATAGATAGATAGATAGATAGATAGATAGATAGATAGATAGATAGATAGATAGATAGATAGATAGATAGATAGATAGATAGATAGATAGATAGATAGATAGATAGATAGATAGATAGATAGATAGATACTGATCAGGCATAACATTATGACCACTGACAGTGAATAACACTGATCGTCTCTTCATCACGGCACCTGTTAGTGGGTGGGATATGCAAGTGAACATTTTGTCCTCAAAGTTGATGTGTTAGAAGCAGGAAAAATGGGCAAGCGTAAGGATTTGAGCGAGTTTGACAAGGGCCAAATTGTGATGGCTAGAAGACTGGGTCAGAGCATCTCTAAAACTGCAGCTCTTGTGGGGTGTTCACGGCCTGCAGTGGTCAGTATCTATCAAAAGTGATCCAAGGAAGGAACAGTGGTGAACCGGCAACAGGGTTATGGGTGGCCAGGGCTCATTGATGCACGTGGGGAGTGAAGGCTGGCCCATGTGGTCCGATCAAACAGACGAGCTACTGTTGCTCAAATTGATCAAGAAGTTAATGCTGGTTCTGATAGAAAGGTGCCAGAATACACAGTGCATCGCAGTTTGCTGCGTATGGGTCTCCATAGCCGCAGACCAGTCAGGGTGCCCATACTGACCCCTGGCCCCTGGTGAAAGTGCCCACAGACCAACGGAGGCCCCACCTCGCAACTTAAAGGACTTAAAGGATCTGCTGCTAACATCTTGGTGCCAGATACCACAGCACACCTTCAGGGTTCTGTTATGCCTGATGGAAACTGTAAGATGGTTACTACTGGTATTGCTATCTAAATTTATTTTATAAATTAATAAAAAAAGCTTTCAAAGAGTTTTCGGAGTTTTCATTTAATTAATATTTTTATTAGTAGTAGTTTTAGAGATAGAATTTATAATAATACTAATAATAATTATACTAACAACAACAACGACAACAATAAATTGTATTATTATTAAGATATTAAATTATTATTTTATTATTCTACTAAACAACAGCTATTATCAATTTAATAATAATTATTATTATTTACATATTTAATTTAGAAACAATCACTGTAGTAACCGGTATTTAATGGCATATAATGCATCTAGTGAAAAAAAAGGCATATATATATATATATATATACACACACAAACCCAAATCAGAAAAAGTTGGGACAGTATGGAAAACGCAAAAAAAAAAGAAAAAAAAGAAATTTACTTTGACTTGTATTTCATTGCAGACAATATGAACAAAAAATATTTCATGTTTTATCTGGTCAACTTCATGTCATTGGAAAATATGCATCCTTTCCTGTCATTCAGACCTGCAACACATTTCAAAAAAGCTGGGACAGTAAAGCATTTACCACTTTGTAATGTTGCCATTCATTTTCACAACACTTAAAAGACATTTAGGGACTGAAGACACCAAGTGATGAAGTGTTTCAGGTGTAATTTTGTCCCATTCTTCCTGCAAACAAGTCTTAAGGTGGGCAACAGTACAGGGTCTTCGTTGTCGCATTTTGCGCTTCAAAATGCGCCACACATTCTCTATTGGAGACAGGTCGGGACTGCAGTCAGGCCAGTCAAGTACCCGTACCCTCTTCCTCCGCAGCCAGGACTTTGTAATGTGTGCAGAATGTGGTTTTGCATTGTCTTGTTGAAATATGCATGGACGTCCCTGGAAAAGATGTCTTCTTGAAGGCAGCATATTATGCTCTAAAATCTCTATGTACTTTTCAGCATTAATGGTGCCTTCAAAGAAGTGCAAGTTACCTTTGCCAAGGGCACTGACACAACCCCATACCATGACAGACCCTGGCTTTTGGACTTGTTGCTTGGATATTTTTCTTCTTTGGTCCTGAGCATACGGCGTCCATTTCTCCCAAAAAATACCTGAAATACTGATTCATCTGACCACAGTACACGTTTCCACTGTTTGATGGTCCATCCCAGATGCCTCTGAGTCCAGAGAAGTCGATGGCGCTTCTGGACACTGTTAACATCGGGCTTCCTTTTGGCACAGTACAGTTTTAACTGGCATTTGTGGATGTAACTATGTATTGTGGTACTTGACAAAGGTTTGCCTAAGTAGTCCTTAGCCCATGTGGTGATATCGCTTATAGATAAATGACGATTCTTGCAGTGCCGCCTGAGGGATCGGAGATCACGGTTGTTCAGCTTAGGCTTGCGCCCTTGTCCTTTACGCACTGAAATTCCTCCAGATTCCTTGAATCTTTTAATTATGTTATGCATTGTTGAATGTGAAATATTCAAATCTCTTCCTATCTTTCTTTGAGGAACATTGTTTTTAAACATTTCAATAATTTTCTCACGTATTTGTTGGCAAACTGGCGATCCTCAGCCCATCTTTGCTCCTAAAGGATTAGACCTTTCTTGGATGTTGCTTTTGTACCAAATCATAATTACAATCACCTGTTGACATCACCTGTTTCAAATCACATCATTATTTAACCATTTTACCTCATTACTAGCCCTAAATTGCTCCTGTCCCAACTTTTTTTTAAATGTGTTGCAGGTCTGAAAGATAGGAAAGGATGCATTTTTACAAATGACATGAAGTTGACCAGACAAAACATTAAATATTTTTTGTTCATATTGTCTGCAATGAAATACAAGTCAAAGTAAATTTAGAAATAATTACTTTCTTTTCTATGTATATATGAATATATGAATATATATATATATATATATATATATATATATATATATATATATATATATGAATATAAAGGAATTTTAAGATTCAATTGAATCAAGTGAAAAACATGTAATCGGAAAATCTATTCATTTACTCAACACAACATTGTTGACCCCACAAGTCATGGTTAAATGCCCTTTTTATTAGCTTTCACGTTCATCATCACGTCTTGTATAACTGATCTTCTCTTGTCCATGTGCTGACCTGTGAGAGAAGCGCTTAAAGGGTGGCAGGAAACAGAGAATGCTTTAGGAATATATTTTGCGTCAGAGAAACCGTTCAACCTAGGGCTTTAAAACGGAGGGTCAGATGTGGCGGCGAGCTACTAACTGTGACTAACACTGTCACACTTTAAAGCATTTCATGCTGATAGTGCTACACTGCAAAACATCCAGTTCTTAGTCTTGGTCTTCAGTGGAAAGAGAGAAAAATAAAATAAAATAATTCACAGTAAGATCAATGAAGTAGAAGACTTCATTAAAGGCTCTGTTATACTCCTGGCGAAGTTCATTTTCATTCTTTGCTTAGTGAAAAAAGAAGTTTGAAATACATGACCAGTGGTTTACTACACTGGCATATTGTTTCAAAGCTGACATCACAAACTAGTACATACACACACACACACACACACACAACTATTCTATTTCACCTTTTATTCACCTCTCGTGCAACAGAAGAATTTATAGTCCCCATCTCATATATGTTTGAAAAGGCGTAAATAATCCTAAATCTCAATGCCTTCATTTTGATTTATACCTCGGCTGACCAGATCCAGCAACAGTGTCTATTGGCTGTATCGCAGCTTCCCATCACTAACTGAGTGTTCTGCCTGCCTGCCATGAAGGATGAGGAGACTCATACATCAGGATGACGTCGGGGAGGCCCCGGCTGAGGGAGAGAGAGAGTCCCTGGTGGATTGAAAGGCCATTTAAGAGTTTCATTCTGTCACCCAACATAGCCACAAGCCAGCGCCGTTCTGACGAGCTCACTCGAACGAGTTTGCGCTGAAGAGCACTTGCGTCGACTCGGATATCATTCTTTCCGTTCTCGATGTTTAGGGTGCCGCATCATAACGTGATGCTTTATTACCCTTATGTCCCACGTATGTATAAAGCGGATTCAGTGACGACAGCGCAAAACGCTCTCAGTGTCTCAACAGTGAGTCATCTCATCTGTAAACAGCACGGATGTTATGCAACCGACTTTTGCCGGAAGCTGGAATCTCTGCAAACTTGAAAGTGGGCAAACAGTTTTTTTGGTTGTTGTTGTTGTTATTAAGAAAATCCAGCAAACTCCAGAAGTGCAGAGGGCTTCCGTTAAACCCGTTTAAGCGACACAGTAGCAGAACTACAACAGCAGGCTAAATGAATATATATATATATATATATATATATATATATATATATATATATATATATATATATATATATATATATATATATATATATATATATATATAAATATAAATAAATGTATATATATATATATATATATATATATATATATATATAATAAATGTATATATATATATAAATAAATGTATATATATATATATATATATATATATATATATATATATATATATATATATATATATATGTATGTATGGAGAAAATGACTAAAAGTGCTACTTCAACATAAAAACAAAACAATTAATTATCAATTTCAAACATAAAAAGGTGAATGCATAAATGGAAAAATTAATAGACAATTAAAACTGTGTTGTTTTAAAATGTAGTTAAATATAACAATAAAAAAGTCATAACTATATATGAGATAGATATTTCAAACTATTTAATACATGTGCTATTTGTTATTTTTTAAATTATTTATTAAGAGACACTAAAACGGTTTAATTCATGCTTTAAAATGTGTGTAAATACAACAATTATATTACATTTTGTTAAATTTAATCAAATCATATTTTAATATCTACTTAATATAACTATAAAAAACAATAAAAAACTTAAAATTACATAATATACATATTTATTTCATTTAAAAACACGCATTAATATACATTTAAAATAGTTCGTTTTTATTGTTTTAAAATGTAGTATAAAATCACAATTAAAGAATAAATTAATAATTTGTTATCAAATCTGACATCATAAAAAACTATTTCATGCTTTATTTACTTGGCATTTTAAAAATGATTTATTATTATTAATAATTTATAATAATAATAATAACAATAATCTTTTTAATTGAATATATAACAACAGATGAGACACATTTTAAAGCATTGAATTCATGATTCAAAATAATTCATACACATTTAAATCCATTTAATTCATGTTTAAATATCTAATAAAATAACAGAAAATTGACAAATGAAGACATAGTTCATGTTTTATCTATTTGTAAATTAGAGACTGTGTTAATTTAATATTTTATTGTTAAAATTTTGTACATTTTAAATGAAATTAAACAGTTTTGAATGTCTATTAATTTGTGACATAGATATTTATTTAGATTTCTGTTTGAATCGTTAAAGAAATAAAATGATATTTTATGAATAAACATTTAAAATGGTTTTATTCATATTTAAATGTAATTAAATGTAACAAAATTAACAGTTAAATGTCTTAATTTGTAAAAAAGTTTGTATTTATTTAGATTTCTATTTGTATTATTAAATAGTTTGATTCCTACAGTAGATTGTATTTTTAAGTGGCACTCCTAGTCCTCCAAAAACCCAAACATGTAGCTATAAGCTGCTTAGTAGTAAATCTGGATTCAATCTGTCATCATTTATCAAACAATCGGTTACTTATTCACTTGAGTAGTCCATTGCATGTTGCATAAAAGCCATTGCAAAAATACTGTTAATAAACATGTTTATAATAGTGCATTTGCAACATGTTTATTTCTTCTAGTTCAGCGTACTGCCTTCAGTCTTCATTTTGCAATGTGTATGGCGAAGAATAATGATTGATTATTTGATTGGTCAGCTCCCTCAAACATCAAAAGACATCATGCAGTAATGATGATACTGTGATTGCATTGGGAGTCAATCAAACAGCAGGAGTCTATGAGCAGATCAAAGCTGATCTGAGGAAACAAGCTTAAGATGCTCCGTCATCCATCTTTAGTATAGCATGTTAAATAAACTCAATATGACACACCACCAACACAAGATCTCTCCCATATTGGGATAATGTGCATAAGCTGATGCTTTGGCACTTCAGCAAAACCTTAAGTGTATAGGCCTGACTGTTGTTCATCAAGAGCTGGATTGGGTTGAATACAATATAGGATTCACAATTCAGGTATATTGCTTCTTGCCATCGAGAGAACGGAGAAATTGTTTTCCAATTATCCTGAATTATATATTATATACATATATAATATATATATATATACCCGCCCTGTTCCAGACCTACGCATGTCATCTTACATTTCATACAGTTGATTGGTGACAAACATGATGCAGGGCAAGAACTCATTGCTTGCTGAAGCCTATAGAATGCAGTGAGAATGCCCATAACATTCAAGATATTGGAGCAAAAATGAGTGTATGAGTTTTTTGTTTTTTTTTAATCTTATCATTTGATATAGTTAAGCAATATCACACAAATAATGATCTCAATATCAAACGAGTGCTGTTTTTGTCCTGAATAGCACAAGTGCAAAACATTTTTCCCCAACAATTGTTTTTGCTCAATTTTGTCAACGAAAAATATTGCCTTTAAAGCCAGAGCAGAACAGTAGTGGGTCTCCGAGCAACACACAGTGATTGGTGCGTAAATAAATTACTGAATAAATCCACATTTTAAATGAATTAAGTTAACCAATAATTCAAATGTCCCATTCATAAAGAGAGCCATTTACTTAATTCCTGAATGAATCAGCCGTTTGAACGAATCAATGACTTACTCAAAAATAAACATTTACTGTACCACCACTACTGGCAGTTTTAGAGTATCAGTTCATAAAAAAATAATTAAAAAAAAAATCATATTCCCATATTAATTTAAAAACAAAACAAAAAACATTAAATGGATAGTACAATTCTGAAAAATATTTTCAAGAATGTTGATAACCATGCTGTTTTGGCTACCATTGACTTCCATTTAATGTAAAAAAAAATAAATAAATAAATATTGAGAAACTTTTAAAATACATAGCCAGCCTTCGCTCTGACCGTGCATCAATGACATTGGCCGCCCATGACCCTGTCGGCGTTTCACCACTGTTCCTTCCTTGGACCACTTTTGATAGATACTAACCACTGCATCCGACAAGAGCTACAGTTTTGGAGATGCTCTGACCCAGTCGTCTAGCCATCACAATTTGGCCCTTGTCAAACTCACTCAAATTCTTATGCTTGCCCATTTTCCTGCTACACACATACATATATACATATATACATACATACATACATACATATATACATATATATATACACACACATACATACATACATACATATATATATATATATATATATATAGATAAAGTCATGTTAAAAAAGAAAGGGGCCATCCCCAAACTGTTCCCACAAAGTTGGGAGCATGAAATTGTCCAAAATGTCTTGGTATGTTGAAGCATTAAGAGTTCCTTTCACTGGAACTAAGGGGCCAAGCCCAACCCCTGAAAAACAACCCTACACCATAATACCCCCTCCAGCAAACTATACACTTGGCACAATGCAGTCAGGCAAGTACCGTTCTCCTGGCAACTGCCAAACCCAGACTCGTCCATCGGATCGCCAGACAGAGAAGCGCAATTTGTCACTCAAGAGAACATGTCTCCACTGCTCTAGAGTCCAGTGGCTGCGTGCTTTACACCACTGCATCCGACACTTTGCATTGCATTTGATATAAGGCTTGGATACAGCTGCTCGGCCATGGAAACCCATTTCATGAAGCTCTCTATGCACTGTTCTTGAGCTAATCTGAAGGCGTTCTGTAGCTATTGACTCTGCAGAAAGTTGGTGACTTCTGTGCACTGTGCGCCTCAGCATGCGCTGACCCCGCTCTGTGATTTTACATGACCTACCACTTCATGGCTGAGTTGCTGTTGTTCCCTATTACTAACACTTTGTTAAAATACCACTAACAGTTGACCATAGAATATTTAGTAGTGAGGAAATTTTACAATAATGAAATATTATATAGAAGTATATATATAGAAGTAATCAAATTTATACCATTTATAAGGACAGACCATGTCGTTTATAGTTTAGTCTCAAAAAAGGTGAACAAACTCACACCAGTCTTCTTGATGTTACTGTTGAAAAAGGTATCCAAATACTTTTTTCTTCTTTATCATATCAAAACAAGAAACTTTCAAGAAATCAAACCAATGATCTGGAGCCGTGTACCTTAAAGAGTGCGGTTGTTGTTGAGTGATTTGGGTTATTAAGCAAAGAAGAACCTCAAACAAAAGCTTGTGTGAAGGTCTGAGCAGATCCACAATCCACCATTCAAGTCAAAAATATTGATCGGTTGATATTCTTTCGCCACACTCATCTTTAAATCCGCCGTTAACGTTCACAAGAAATGTCCACTTAAGTGCGGAATCAGTCTTAATGAGGCCAGTTGATGGTTAAATTATTATTTAAAAGCATTCAGACAGTAAAAATGGAGCATATGATTCACCAATGGATGACTCAGACGTCCTGCTTGTTCATTTTATGAAGCTTTGAAGAGCCAGGGGAAAATCTGAGGCTCACGGTTGGATAGAGCACTCCTCATCATTTCACTCAGTGGTCTGGTGTGTGTACAGTTGTCTGCGCAATTACCTGTGTGTGCAAGCACATGAAACTGTGCCTTGAGGTGCAACAGTGATCCCATTATCATCTCCAGTTCATAAACTAGAGTTTTCAAAAAGCTTGAAAAAGCTTTTTAACTTGCAATGTCCATTTTCCTTCCATCACTGATTATACAACAGGTTTGTCTCTGTGATCTGGAGATGTCAATTTTCAGTCCCAAGTGTCTCCAGTGGGATCTACAGACCATATTTTGTCCACCTGACAGTTCAGCGGTGCACACCTGCAGAATGTATAATGACTCTCTGTGCACTGCTATATAACTCTCCACTAAAGCAGCAACTCCTAAAGAGTCAACACCTTTCCGGCACTACCATCAAAATGCTCACTTTATATGAGCTGTGAGGATTTGTTTTCATGAACTGGCTTTATATATATACTGCCAGTCATATAATGCATGTCAATGGTAACAGATGAGAGTTTGAGAACTATGGGAGTAAAAAAAAACACACACATACGAATCTATACTAAACCCTGCGGCTCGTGACAACACATTGATGTATTAAGACACGAAATGATCAGATTGTGCGAGAATCCGAACAGTATTTATATATTTTTTTTACCTCGAATGTGATCTATGTACAACAGCCTTCTCAGCCCGATCACTTCCGGTGGGTGAGGTCAAATGTACACAATATGGCATCTCATACAAGTGGTGATACAAGCGGAAGAAGTTATCTCTCGCGCATATCTCTACGCCATATTGTGTATTTTCAGCTCTGAAACTTGCAGGATATTCTTATATCACAAACTTTTATATATCAAACAGGATATCACGATTATTGCCAATACCTGAATATCGTGACACCTCTAATCCTTATCTACTTGGCTAAAACAAGTCACATGCAAATCTAGCAAGAATTACACAGAATGTGTTTTGAGGAAAGTTAGTGCAAACAGTCAAAAGTCGAAGGCTGAACTTTGCATTACAACAGCTGATCTATAATGCAGGGAGTTCACCTCGTTGGAAAACAATGCCACATTTCATGCGAAACAACCTTTAGAAACATGTATAGGAAATAGATTATCTTCTCACAGCTCGAAAACCCATTAAAAAAACAACAACCTCGTCCTCTGTTAGTCACACAAATGTCTGTTCATATTCCGTCGATGCACTTCAAAAAACGGATAACTGTCTAAAATGATTATATATCATTGGTTGATGGCTGACAGATACTAATGGGTATCTGCTAAGCAGTAGGCACACGCTACCAGCAGGACGCGACTATTGCATTTGGCTGGATGTAGAAGATACGAGGCGGGGGGTTAGAAAACGAATATGAAAGTCTAATTGTACAATACAGGCCTCCGACTGCCCTGCGGAAGGACAGGCCCTTTCGTGATGCGTTCTGTCGTCCACTCATCAAAGTGACGGACGTGATCCGACAGTGCCACAGCCTCAAGTGAGACTAAAGCATTATTTTGCACTGTCACTGTTTGGTTGGTGGAAATAACAGCTGATGCGGAAGAGAAACAGTGAAATACTAGAAATCTGAGAGCGGAGGGGGGAGGGAACATTTGTTGACATTTGTCATATGTTGTGTGAAATTACAAGTGAGGAAACAAAACCAGCAATCCCTTAAACTAATATAATAAGGGTTTTCAATTTCACATTGACTTACATTTTTTTGATTAATCCAAAAAAGAGTGTGTTCTGAAAACTTTTTACTGATTAGCCTGCAGTTTACACTGTATTGCACCTATTATTTGTTATATATAGTATGCTACACTGTTGTCACATGACGTCCTCAGGATGCATGCGAGGAAAAATGGTTAATTTGCATTAATTCAATTTTTATTTCAAAACGTCTTAACAAGTATTACCATGTCAAATAATAACATGGTAATACTTTAAGGCATAATATCGATTTTAGTCTTGAAATGCATTGCATTTGTCAACTCATAAATAAAAAGCTAAATATTTTAGACAATTTCAAATAAATATTGTGTAAATGCAATGAATGTAATTAACTTGAAATAAAGCACACATTTATACACCTAAATTGTTATAAATAAATTGTATTTTTATATATATACACATACATATGTGCACACACAAATCTTCTCACAGCACGCTCAAGTTCTCTTTCGCGTCTTCTTGCTCTTGAATGTTTAAATTGGCAAGGCTTAAATGTAGGGGTGTAATGATACCCTCATGTCACGATTCGATACATATCACGATACTGCACTCACGATACGATATTATTGCGATACTCCAAGACATATGGTAATAGGTTAACAATTTTTTTTACTGTTGATTAAAATGCTACACTTGGGGTTAAATTGAGGTGGAAATGAATAGGCTTGGACTTGGTGCTGGTAACACAATACACAGGACAGTGGTGACACCAGAATAAAAATATTCATGATTCTCAAGCTGAAAATACACAATTATTTTAAACGAATATGCTTGCACTCTGCACTGACTAGATATATTTAAAATAATGTAGGCCACTTTTTACTGGTAATAAGACATTTAGCATCAGTACCCACAAATATTCCCCCATTGCAATATTATACATTATATTCAACATTACATAGTAGTTTAATGTAGTACTATTCACAATACATATCACTATCTACGATACATGATGTTGCATTTTTGTATTGAGATATATTGTGACAATATATTTTTACAACCCCACTAATAAATGATTTTAAACACAGATAGCAACGTCTGTGCGTGCTATCAACACCTGGGTGATGATGGCGTAAATGACTGGTCATATATTATTAGAGCATTAGGCACTCCTATTGAACAAAGTTTACAAAGTGTGACCATTTTGTACACTTTTTTGGATCATTTCTGTTGTAATGCATTGGGAAGCCGGAATGTGTATCCATTGACAGAAACTTTAGCCTAACTATCTGTCTGTTTTACACGTTATTTTCAACAAACCATATTATAGACGCATCGTCAGATTTAAGATGAACCACGGTGGAAGTGTGTGCTGAACTGTGGGTGGAGAACTGTAAGGTTCGATTGTTACTGAGAACCATTTCACCCCTACATAATACACACTGTAGCATTTTTAAAAGTTGGATTATATTATTATTTTTAAATTTTTAAACCAAAACACTATACAACATCTAAAAGCAACTGTCAAAACTATCTAATAGCTTAAAAAAGGTATAAAATCTAAATTAAAAACAAAATTATGCAGACAATTTCACACAGGCAAGCATACTTGTCATGAATAGTAAATGCTAAAGACTGTACTTTAAACCCAGTTATGACATTATTGAGCGTTTGTGTGGCGACTAATAGTGACAGTGAAGAGACTTGTGAAATGAGCCATGTCAATGCAGCGATCTCCAGCTGAGAGTGAAGTTACACATCAGATATCTAATGTACTGTAGTTACACCTTGTGTTGCCATGACCAGCAGGATTCGAGTCTGAAAGGCCCGAAACATGTGAACACAAACGCTTTTAGCTACACAAGTCCAAACTGATGCATCATTTGATCCCAAAATCAGGTCACAAATTCAGTGCACAACACAAATGCATGTTGCATTCTCAGCACTATAGCGGGCATTGGCATATCCGGTTCAATGCTCAAGACATTGTAAAATGAAAAATGAAGGTCAGTAAATAAAAGTTACAAGTGAATGATTTCTAAAGAGCTGGAAAATGAACCATGAAGAACACTTTTCTGCACCGAAAAGGAGGAGAGCAAAAATCTTTACCAATTTTAAACCACCATGTAGTCTAATAACATCCTGACGGCACCCATTTCTTACATCTTCTACAATCAAACTCTATCTGGCATGTTTTTAATAAAGCAATACTATCACATTCAGTTACCCAGGTCATGTCCTGACTCTCCTCCTCTGTTTTAACATTCACGAGACAAATGAACAGTTTAACATCGCTTTATCTTGTCTTGTCTCTTCCAATTCAGCCTCCAAAACATCTCATACCAAGCTGTTCAGTTACACTAATGACTCTCAGTATGGGAGAAATAGCTCCAGAAATACACGCTCATGACTGCGCTGCACAGGCATAAATCAAAGGCATCATTTCATCCAGCCGGTTGGTGATTGTGATGTGTTTGTGCACCACTATGGAGGGGGAGGGGGAAACATCAGCAGGCCAGCCTGGAGAGGAAATGGTGGTTGCCTAGGAAACCCTAGGCTGAGGAAGAGAGGGAGCGAGAGAGAGAGGAAGGAAAGGAAGAACAAGTGAAGTGGGTGAGGAGAGTTGACCGAAGCATCGTTTTTTCGCAATTTGTTTTTGTTTTGATTTAAAGGGACAGAAGACAAGAACTGTAAAAATCTATAATCTCAATATACTATATATATATATATACTATATATACATATGTATGTATGTATGTATGTATGTATGTATGTATGTATGTATGTATGTATGTATGTATGTATGTATGTATGTATGTATGTATGTATGTATGAATGAATGAATGAATGAATGAATGAATGAATGAATGAATGAATGAATGAATGAATGAATGAATGAATGTATATGTATGTATGTATACATACATGCATACATACATACATACATACATACATACATACATACATACATAATGTTAGAGGAGCAAAATGTATATATATATATATATATATATATATATATATATATATATATATATATATATATATATATATATATATAGCAAGACTCTTTTGAAGCATCGACAATAAATGTTGGTCCAAAAATAACAAAAACTACGACTTTATCCAGCATTATATTCTCTACCGCGTTTGTTTGAATCCACATCCACGAGTCCACAGTGACGCTGCTGACGTAAGACGCAAAGCGTGCGTCTCCCTCAGACTACATGGAAACCAGATAACACAGCAGCAGCATCTTACGTCAGCAGCGGGATTCAAACAAATGCGGAAGAGAAGACAATGCTGAATAAAGTCCTAGTTTTTGTTATTTTTGGACCAAAAAGTCTAACTTAACCCACTGATGTCACATGGACTACTTTGATGATGTTTTTTATATCTTTCTTCTCACCTTTCTAGACACGGACTGTAGAGTGTGCATACACTTTCAATTGAAGGACAGAAGGCTCTCGGACTAAATCTAAAATATCTTAAACTGTGCTCCGGAGATGAACGGAGTCATTAATGACAGAATTTTTTTTTTGGGGGGTGAACTAACTCTTTAAGAGAAATAATCCAGGTTAAAATACAAGTGACAAAAACGCACTTTGTAAGCATTGTAGATTGTAGATGATTTGCATTGTAGATCCACTCCACCGACGTATCAGTGCCTTACTGTCAACACATTTCTGTTGTTTTTTACAAACTACTGTTGTTTTTTTACAAAGGTAGGAGTCAAATTTGTTACATATGATTTCAAAACACTGCTAACATTCCTGTCATTTACCTCAAACTGGAGCCTGATGCTTTTCACAAAATTACAAATTTTCATTACATCTGGCTGAGTGAAAAATGCATTAAAAGTGATTTTAAACCAAAATAAGCCATATTGGTTCTTTCTATCTGGTTGCATCATACATTGAGATGGTACCCAGACATATCAGGGAGGGGTTGTCTCCATATCTCTCCTATAACCCCCCACACAACAATAACAACTTCCCCAATATTGCAGCTTGGCTCATTTTAGCTACAAGTACCTTTCCTCACAAAAATATTGGGAAGTTTGGAGAGCCATCAGGAAATAAACAAGCAAACAGTTCAGTCAAAAGTACAAAAGCAGCGCAAGCTCCATTCATACATAAAATCCGACCAGGAGAATGTTTTACAAGAAAAATTCTACCAAAAACACAAAAAAGGACACTAGGTACAATGTGACAAGCTATTTTTCTGTCCACACTAAATACAAAACTGCAGAGAAGATAGTTTTGGACCAGTGAGATTTCAAAGTGGGTGGAGCTACTGTGCAACACTTCAGAAACAGAAACCAAAAAAAAAAAAGTCATTAAAATGCTTGTCAACTGTTGCGGTGAGATGGCAAAGACAGCTTTTATGGGTCGTCACGTATAACTTACTGTTATTGCATCGCACCTGGTTCGGACACTTCTGATGAGGTTCCTCATCAGGATCGTCACCATATTTATGGATATGAAAAAGACCAATGCTAAGAAACCCAGGCTATTTGCCAAGGGTAAAAATTGACTCTCAAAATGTATATGTAGAGGTCACTCACACGGCACAGTCCGGAGGTAGAGGTTGTCACGTATGATTTGCTGAAGCTC
Organism: Gobiocypris rarus; assembly: GCA_023029165.1. NCBI lineage: Eukaryota > Metazoa > Chordata > Actinopteri > Cypriniformes > Gobionidae > Gobiocypris > Gobiocypris rarus. The sequence goes on from CM040913.1 coordinate 16,077,244, forward strand.
GTGGTCCACCGAACCTTTCTGGAACCGTAGGTTGAGATAATGGCGGAGATCTTTATCTACAACACCTCCTGTAAAAGTAAATAAAAACACAGAGTAAGTTAACTGGTAAATGCCTGAGATACCCCTAAAAATGTGTAATAATTTAAAGTATGTAGCTCCCCCCTCCTTAATAATGTTGCCTAAGAAGTTGTAAAGTCCTGTTGGTAAGGTAGGGTTAGGTAGCAAACAATAAATAAATTATACATATATTATATATGTATATAATATGTCAACAATAGACAAGTTGTACAATAGAAGTTGTTTGTTTGTATGCGAACAGTTATGTTGGAATGAGTGGAGTTCCACAAGGTTCACTCTTAGGTCCTTACAAATTCTGTTTGTTTAAGCCCTTTAGACACTTCATGAAATCCCATATAGAGCATGTGTCACTTAGCATTAGCACGTCCCATTTGTTGAGTCTGAAGTTGTCACATTCATGCAGCTGACTTTTGTAGTTGGCTTCAATGGTTCAGTGACATGTAATATGTATAAATGTATCACAAACTGATTCCCTAAAGATTCATTTTTCTGATGCATCCAACAGTCTGTGTTGTCTGACTTGTGTTTATCACATAGCTAGTCATCCAAAGGTACCCTAACAACATCTTGAGCAAGAGGCACGGAGAGACACCAAGGCAAATGCTGAAAATAAACGGTAGCTTGAGCTTTCTACCATTTCTCTGAAAACAAAGGACAGAAAAATTACAAATCATCTCGCGCTACTGTGCCTCAAGAGAACCAGGCAGATCTACCTCTTTTTTTTTTTGCTCCAATCATAACCTTGACCATTCGGCACAGCTGAGCATGGATACATTGGGATGCATGCTTGGGAATTCAAAATCCAGCACACATGTGTGCGGGAAGATCCTTTGAGAATAAAAGCATCTGGCATGAACCTGCACACCATTTCACAAGTTCAGAATACATTACATCTCATTGTCACCGGTTAACAAAGGCAAAAACCTGGTACTCCAAAATCCATTCATGGAAGATGTCTAAACCATTTTCCTTTCTAACATCACCATAATATACATAGAATCACTATTGAAGAATCACTATTGTCAAGATTTTCTATTAACAAATCTTTGCATGACATTGTGAGTGGGAAAACGATGCCTAAGTAAAAAATAAAAATAAATGCAACCATCAAGCTTACACAGCTGTTGCGGCTGAAAAGACACACCGGAATACCGTCACACCATTCCAGGGAAACGACAAAAGAAAAAAAAAAAATTCTCACAAGTACCTCCAGTCAGCAATCCTAAATAAATATCTCACTTGTCATCATCCATAATAATAATGGCTCTCTCCTCCCCCTCTTTCCCATAAAACTACTGTATCCCAATCGTAATTCCAGCGGTCCAGATGATGTGCTCCTCTGTCACTAGCTTGGATCTACTCACCCCTTCCAAAATCCTTTTTGCTATTCCCCTTTCTGCTTTCAATCCCATTTTTGAACTAGTCCTTTATATACCAATGGATGCAGCAGTGATGGAGTCTCCCGTTCCGCAGCTAATTTAATCCAGAGAAAAGAGGGAATGCAGGAGGAGGAGGAGGAGAGGAAGAGACGGAGTCGTCGACAGTCAGGAGACAACAGAGAGAGGGAAAAAAGGTTCTGCAAGAGGAGAGCCTATCACAATGAAGCCTGTATTCTCATTTGCTGGGCAGAAAGTGAGGTCTGATATCACCCCCTAACTGCAAACAACGGTACTGCAATGGTTGAGGGTGAGTGTGTGTGATACAGATGCTTTTGGACACACCACCAAAAAGGCCAGCTTGTTCACACCAGATGCTTCCTGCTAGTTGGCATCGTGTGAACTTGTTGACCTTGTGAACACATCAGTGTCAAGAGTGAAGAAAGCAAGTAGCAGCACGCACTCTCTGAGCACAGTGACCGGCCAAGTCTAGCTGGAAATGAATAGGCCATTTAAAAATGACTTAATGTGCTTTATCAGTGTCTCACAATAGCATTACCCTAAAATTGGTAAATTATACAATTTGCCTACAAAGAAACATGTTAAGGAGTTATATTAAATTTGTTATGAATAAAGTTATTTTGCTTAACTAAACATGAATCATTATATTAAGCATGTTTATATATACATACCTTATTGTGTGTGTACATATATATTAGTGCTGTAAATATTAGTTTACAGCTCTCTCTCTCTCTCGACACCTTTAACATTTTCTCACATTAGCACAGTTTATTTGCTATAGTTTAGAAAATGGTAATAAAATATGACAAGAACTCTGAGTTAAACTGTGTCAGAACAAATTAATCTTGATAATATCAGATAACTTTGATAGAAAGGTGTGTAATGGATTACAATCAACCAATCAGCTGTCAGCTCTTAAATTCAAGTACAAAACTTAAATTTACTTAAATTTAAGATTGAATATTGGTCTGCTATGTATTTTCTACTGCACAAGAGGCGTGATAAACAAGCATAATTCAAATTACTCTGGTTGAAGGACTATCCAATTGCGTACAATATAACTAAACCCCTGTTCACAGCCTAACTCCACCCACTTGCAATATTTGAAAAATGCTGGAAAAGTGGGCAGAGACCAGCGGAGACAGAGGGGATTAACCGAGGGCGGGGCTAAGAGGGGGCTTCCTGAGACCCGCAGTGAAGGATTGATTGACAACTGCCAGACTCGCAAAGATGAATGAATGGAGTGACGCCAGTAGTTTTGCAACAGACCGGTGTTTTGAAGTAGATTGAGGACTTTTCTCCCCCACCTTCACCTGAAGTGGAGACCTGAAGACCCCACAAAATCTCAAATACATTTTTGTGATTTTAGGTCACATTTAGTAGGTCAAAAACAAATTAAACTATTTAAAAAAAAAAATAATTATTATCATTAAAAGCACAAAAAAGCAATAGAGGAACTCAGGCTTTTTGGACATTATTTGCTAATGTAAAATACTTTTAGCTAATGTAAAATACTTTTAATAAGATTTATTATGTTACATAAATTAAGTGTTATTTCATGAAAACTGACTTAAAAAAGCTCTCTTTTTAAACACTTACTAGAAATAAACACCAACTAGACGACAAGCAATGGCAAGTAGTAAACTGTTGGGTAAGGTAATCTACAAAAAATAATGAATTACTAGCTAATAGTTAAATCTTCAGAGTAAATAGATTACTGTACTTATTACGCTCTCAAAAAAGTATTGCATTACTTATTAATGTAATGTCACTAAATAAGGTTAATAAGGTTAATAAGGTTGAATTTACTATTTTAAAAGATTTTTAGGTATAAATATATGAAACAAAATTAAAACAATATTCTTACAAAATTGCATATCTGAAATGACAACAGTGATAAGGTTGACAAGCTCACTATAGTCTTACACAACTGAGATCAACATTTTGTTGGGAAAGATCACAGGCTTGCATCTGGATGCGTTTGAAATGTATTCTGGTCGTTGAGAAGCTTGAAATTCTGATTGTTTGGAATGTGAGGATGAAAATTATACAGCAGACAGGAGTAACAATAACCCATAGTTATAGTGAGGCAGCAGAAGTGACCTTGATATAACCCTTTAGAAATGAAATTCGTGTGGGTGAATGAAAAAAACAGCAGCATCCAAGATGGTATGTGAAAAATCTGCACACAACGGCTGCGGAGAAAATTATTAAGTGCTGAAATTGTGTTGAGGAATGCACAGGAGGGGATTCAACTGATCTCAGATCACTTATCTTGTTGCTCAGCCTGTGAAAAAGAGGCATATCTGCTGAGAATACATCTTCATGACTCAGTCAATATTACAAGGAGAGAGTCTGAGGTCACAGCTGAGATTTTGTGGAGGACGACAAACCTTTGACTCATGAGAGAAAGCGGTCGCTTCATTTGTCAGCACGACGGATGACACAGTGGGCAAAGGCATGACGTGTGGGTGAGAGAGTGTCGGACAGCTGTTAAAAACACTCTCTCTTTCTCACGCTCTCACTTTCTCTCAATCCCAGAGGACGCCGCTTTGTGTCATCTCTCAGCCACTTCTTCACAAGTGATGACAGATGCTTGTTGATTAACCAGTCAATAAATTCAAAAGACACACGTACATAAACAAACATGCACAGAGATGAGACGGGACATGGTGATCGGGATAGTGTGTGATCGGGTTTAGTCTACATGACCTAAAGAGTTCAGAATAAAGGCCTGTTTGTGTCTCACAGTAATAAAAATAAAAATTAAATAAAAAAATGTCGGTAACATTTTTAGATACAAAGTCACAATTACTACATTAAGAACTCAATTATGAGATATAAATAAAGATATAAAGTCAAAATGACAAGATTTGTCCAAACATATTTTGCTGATTCAGGAACAATGCGAAAATATGCCAACCCCTAAACCTAAAATCAGTAGGAAATTAAACACTAATGAAGAAGCACCTATTCCTGACATAAACTGTACAATTTTCCATCAAATCTGATTTTTTTGTTCCTGGATTAACATATTTAGCCGCGTTTCCACTGCAGGAACTTTCACCAGGAACTATGGACTTTGGGGTGCGTTTCGACCGCAGGAACCAGGTTCTAAATAAAGTTCCGGGTAAAAATTACACACTTAAAATGGCCCTGCTTGCGAGGTGGTACTTTTTAAAAATTCAGGAACTTTCAGAGGTGGGATTTAGGCGCTGAACATGCTGATTGTTAAGTTCACACAGCATTTTATTTCAACTTTAAAGTGTGTTGCAGTGCCTGCGGTAAGAATTGTTTGTTAATCAATCACCATGGAGTTAAAAAAATACGACGATGGACCGGCAGCAAGGTTAAGAACTTTATTACGTTTATTTGCGGAGGATGAAATCCAGTGGGCTCTGGAAAGTCACGCTCACTCGCGCAGTACTACGTCACCGGACTAATCTTCACGGTACTTTAGACTGTGATGGAAACACAGACAGCAGCAGGTCTGGGGGTAAAATAGTTCCTAGGAAAAAAGCTCCTGGGACAAACTTTACCCAAATAGTAATTTCGGTGGAAACAGGGCTTTTGTAGATCCTGGAACAAGAATTCCAAGCAACCAATCAGTTCACCATAAAGGCAGATTCTGAGATATAAAGTTGTTAGATGTAGTCACATTTGAGATTCAATGTCATAATGATGAGATAAGTCACATTTTATAAAGTCACAATTCCTAATTACAAAAATTAAAAACACATTGTAATATAAAAACTTAATAGCAAAAGTTACATTTTCAGATATTATGTTACCATTACAAAGTCACAATTTTTGTAGTCACATATTTTGTAAATAAAGTCACATTTTGAGATTTAAAATCACAATTATGAGAAAATGTCTTATTTGTGAGATATTGTCATGTTGCGAGATAAAGTGACATTTTGAGATATAAAGATACAATTTCGAGAAGTCATAAAAATTATGATATATTGGGCCCTATTTTAACGATCTGAGCACATGGACTGAAGTGAGACAATTTGTGCTAGTTTAACAATCGAAAAAACGGTCGGCGTACCAGGCCCATGGTCAAAAAGGGTTGTACCTAGTCTCTTAATGAGTCATGTATGCGTTTTGGGCATAACCTGCAATAAACCAATCAGAGTCTTTAAAAGCCAGTTGTGCTTTCACCATGGTGGAATTTAAGAGTAGAAAGACTGAACACTTCTCCAGAGAGGAATCCTTTTATTTTTTCCATGTGTGTGTAATTTTTTTTTTTTCGCATTGTCCCTTATAGGCTATTGACTTTAGTCAAGGTTTTTGTTGGTCAATGGCACAATCGTTTTCAGTTTCCTCAAAATAGCAACGCGCCAACAATGCACCTGAACAGACCTCGTTTTCAGACCAGCGCGCCCATGGGCGAACAGATGGGCGCAAGTGCATTTGCTATTTAAACAACGTGGCGCTGTGAATAAGTGAAACTAGCAAAAAACACTTGCGTCACGCCTGGCTTTGCATTGTGTTGGGTGTATGATAGAGGCCATAGTCACACTGTGAGATATAAAGCCACAAATACAAGAAACTAAATCACAGTTACGAGATATAATCACATTGTGAGATATAAAGTCACAATTACAAGAAATTAAGTCACAACAACCTTTATTTTTACTCTGAGGCAGAAACAGGCTTCCATAGATCTGACCCACAATAACGTCCGTATCATTTGGTTAATACTCTCTGATAAGGTGGCAATATGTCAACATATTGATTTGTTCTCACTGGAGAGGAGGTTAATAAAACATTCCAATGAGTTTCAGCAGTTTTTTTGACAGCATAATCACAGCTGACACCAGTGCTCTCGCTGAGGACAGCTGAGCAGCCTATCGATTGCCTGAAAGTTTTCCTCCATTGGAAAGTTGTTTGGTGCTAGAGGCCTTCGGCTCAAATAGACTAAAGCGGGGAGCCGTGATAAAGCTCTGGACACAGAGAGGGAAACCACGTGTGATGCCAGCCAAGAATCAATATCTCCCATTCGCTACCACCGACTCCTACGAGAGGTCAGATTCTACATCTTCTTTGAGTAGATACAAACAACACACAATATTTCTCTCTCAGCTCTTTGTTTCTTTCTTCAGAGGCAGAGATATCCAATCACTGTGCCTCTTACCTCAGTTTATTTCATTTTAGAAAGCTGAGCCATTGGAGCTGAGGCCTGGTAGCCTGGCATATTAAGCCATGGTGCTTATGTGGGTGACATGGGTTTGAATCTGGCTCTTTTTGCTATCTATTTCTATTACAAAAAAGCAACAAAGAGGCCAAATAAAATGGCTCAATTCAACTTGTCTGATTCAATTATAAAAAAATATCACCAGGGTTTGTACAGATACTGTAAAATGAAATAGGACTTCAAGCACTACTTTTTGATTTTCAAGGACTAAAATCAGAGATCTCACGTATCAAACTATATATTTATTATCTTTCAAATTCTAAAAAAGTAAATAAATAAAAACAAACTAATAAAACAAAATGGCACGAATTATAAATTGTAGCACATGCAATGACTGTGGTAACTTTAACCATTGAAAGGATACTATGACAAAGATATTCTTATTCAAACAGATCCCCTCCCCCCCCTCATGAATATATGATCGACCTGAAGACAGATGTATCATATACTTGGATATTTATGAGCAATATCACTCTCATAACCATGGCTCTATATCTATATCAGACAGGCAGCAACATTAACCTCCCCCCACCCCCACCCCGGAATGCAACACCCCCAAAATATTTTACATGTCCCCTCACTTTGTGGGCTCTGGTATCAATCCTGGGGACAATGTAGCTTGAAAGCCTACAGTCAGCAAAAGGAAAGAATCATGACCCAGACCCCTGCGTTTGAACTCATGCGGCATGACACCCTTTTGTATTTTGAATCAAACAATCCACATTAACAACTAGGCGTAAATCCAAAACGCATAGCCGGAGCTATCAATCTCTTTCCTTTGTTAAATGAAGAAAAGAGAGAACTGCTAATTATGGTTCTGAGAGCTTCGTCTGACTCACTTTGTTTGTCCTGTGATGATGATTCACATTACAAAATCACTCACACCTCTAACTGTAAAAACCCAAAGGCAGCAAAATTATGTTTATGCGATGACATGGCAAACTACAACAAGTGTATGGAGTGCTGGAACCAACAAACTAAAAGCTAATAACAATTTTCATGTTATGAACTATCCTATACAAAAAAAATTAAGAACCGAACACTGAAAAACTAAAATAAATAAAAATAATAATTTAGGCATCACTTAAACATTGTTTTCAAATCATTCTAATAATTTGAAATGTATAAAGCGCTGGAACTAACAAACTAAAAGCTGATAATTATTTTCATGTTATGGTCTATAGCCAAAAATTCTACATTATTTTGTATGACAAAAAAACTGTGAATTTAAGCATCTCAACATTATAATGTACAATGAATAAATAAATATATATAACTTTGGAGATATAACTAAAGATTACAAAGGCAACGACTAACAGTTTGCGCAAGTAAAAAAGTGCCGTTTTTGTGTGCAACCCTTTAAATGCAAATTAGCTGGTGCCTCCATACCCCCTTTCAAGTAGAGGGCGGAGCTTCAAGAGCTTGTGCTCCGTCAGGACAATCTCATCTCACGGAATGAAAATGTTAGAACATTAGCGGTGTTCAGTTCGAACTTGAGTCGGACAATGGTGTCTACAGAGCCAGAGAATAAATGCTGCATGGAGATATAACAGGTATAGTTTAGTTTGATTACAGTTACCTTATGTTGTCATCTTGCTTTTGAGTTTTATGAAGTTTATTGTACATCGCACAAAATAAGCGTCCTTTTTCAATAAACTGCTTAACTGGTAAACTTAATATCCGTAAAACAACTCTGAACTGTAATAAAGTGTGCGCTCTCCCTTTCATTACTGCTGTGATCAGTATCGCTCCGGAGATTGTAAGTTGGATCACGAACAGTTGGTAAAGATCCATCCTTGAATAACAACTTTTTAGCAAAACCCGCCTTGTATTTCCCATCGTTCACAAGCAGTCTGGAGAGAAATGATTTGCGCAGACATAAGCAATTTTAGGTATATTTTGGGGCGCATTACCTTCAAAAATAAAACTAATGTTTAAGACTCTTATGTTCACACTTACATCCAACAACAGAACACTGGGATTGCTTACGAGACATTGTGGTCTCTACAATATTACAGATGCTCGAGCACAGAGAAAATGCCGGATAGCGTATAACTCGCTGAGGGCGGAAACTATGGTAATACAGGACTGTCAGTCAGCAGCCGTGGGCGGGGCCTGTGAGTCAAAATGGCATGTCTAATGACACTGCTTTGGTTTAATGGGGATTAAAAAAAAGGAGTGGGTGGATTTTTATCATTGTAGGGTGATTTTGTTCACACACTGCCAACACATATTTTTGTCCAAACACCATGTAAAAGTGGATTTTGCATATTAGATGCCCTTTAAGTTGTTCCAAACTTGTATGAATTTCTTTCTTCTGCTGAACACAAAAGATTATATTTTGAAGAATATGGAGAAGGGGAACTAAACAGTTGATGTAAAAAAATACTATGAAAGTCAATGGGGAGTTTGGTTACTGACATTCTTCAAAATATCTTCTTTTGTGTTCAGCAGAAGAAAGAAATGCATAAAGATTTGGAACAACTTGAGGGTGAGCAAATGATGACAATTTTAGTTTAGCTAATGTTTTATTGTACTTAAGACACAGAATAGATTAAGTTATTGTTTACAAACGAACGCTTGGTGACGCAAGCCTACATAGGTTCTTTTTAAATGAGCAACAAAACATAATATTTTCTAGATCGACATAAGAACAGCAGGTTTAGTAAAAAAACTAAAATTTTTTTTTTTTTTAAATCAGCATTCAAAATAAATGCAAAGCTTATAGGTTTTTATTCCCATTATCCACACACAAACCCCAGCACATACTGATGGCCAGGGCTTGTAGGTTATTTGGTAGGCTATTATTGTCTTATTTGTCACAGCAGTTGTGCTTTAAAATAAAACCAGATACATTTATGTTAAATCCTGAGTTTGTGCTTATATCCACCGATCCTGATGGAAATATGCAGAAGCTGCATGAATGACGTGCTAATGAAAATTACAAAGCCCTGCATGCATGACATGTGGAAAATATCGGCCTACGGCCTATAAAAAAATCTTCATTGCTCTCTAATAATGCCAGTAATTTCATGCAGTCCCGCTCTCTAAAAGTGGCACTAATTTATTTGATGGATAAAATAAATACAACACAGCTAAATATCAAACAGTTGATTATTTATAGGATATCAGCAACATATAGGCTATCATCATGGCCCAGACATAAAACTGCCGAATATTAAAGCATTAAGGCATTTGACCTGACTTCCCTTGATTTAGGTCTATATACCGTGGCCATGAATTGAGAACTTGTTCCCCAGACTTACTAATACTTGAGGAGCACATATTACATAGCTCTGTTCTGCCTGAAGAATCTGTAGATGCCGTCATCAAGCGTTTGTTTGTACAGTAATTTAATCTAACTTAATTCCTCTTAAGTTAAATAAAATTTGCCAATTGATCCTAACGGAATTTGCCATGGTTAGCACTTAATATTTCTGTAGTACGGCCAAACAGTGTACAGTAAATCATTCATAAAGACGTACATAAAGCAATGCACATGCTCATGTCATATGTTGCTGTATTATAAACCAGTGAAATTGGGTGTGGGAATGTGCCACCCCGCATCATCCAGACTGGGGTTACTCTGTAAATCAGTTCGATCCTCTTTGGTTTTTTTCTCTCATTTTTCAGCACACACACAGAACAGACATCTAGAAAAGATTCACTAGTCTGTTTAGGTGTTGATTTAAATTTTCAACAGCGTATCTCAGAAATGGCTTACTGCACCTTTTAATGAGCATTAGATTAAGGTAAAAAAAGGATTAAAGAAAGTGGTTAAAAAAAAACATTGAGGGACCCAAATCATATTCAGGGATCAAAATATCATATTGAATCAGAAAAGCAGTTTTAGTACTCCAGACCTGAACACTGCTGAATATTTAACAAGGTCTCCCTGAGTGAACCAGCATCTGACAACAGACACAACAGGAAGATAAAGATTTCATTTATGTCATCCTAAAAAAGTGTAGCATGCAAAAGTGATGAGAAAATGTCTATGATGTCTGTACCCCATGGTAAAGACTTTGGTCGGAATTAGTCTTTTTGATAATGAATGAGCCTTTTACTTTCCACTGACTCTACAAAAGATCTTGATGAGCTCAGGTTGGTTCATCTAAATATAGAAATTGAATCTTTGTGCGTCACTTCAATGTTTCCATTCCTAAAATTAAATAAAAAAATATAAAAAAAGGGACAGGAACTATGGCAACCAACCCATTTTAGGAAAGTAAATTTGATGATTTATTTTGCTTTTGGTTAAGGGATTTGAACAAAAAGTATTAAGTGATTTTTTGTATGGTAGACGATAAATGCCATAGTTCACCGCTTTAGTTTATCAAGCATTGCTCGAATGATTGGCCCTTGAAGCATAAAATCAGGCCCAGAATTTAAGGCAATGATGTCATGTCAAATATGCGTCTTTGTCATGCTGAATCATCTGGGACCCTGTCCCACCCAAATGGTGCTGCGATCTCCCACCATCTGCCGGAAGAAGGCCAGTTATTTTTCCTTGAAAAACATCTTGAATTTGCATGTAACAATATGTGACTTCTCTATGACCAACAATTCTGGCCTAATTTCATGCCATAGACAATTCTTCCAAAGAATCTATAGTTTATGGTGTACTTTGTGTATATAGTGTCTGTAAAGCATGATCTATCTATTTTTCATTGGTGATGAGTGAAATATATACTTCTGGTGAGTTCAATACTAGTTAATGGGATACTTCAATAAAAAAAAAAAATCTGACATAATTTACCCTCATGTAGTTCCAAAACCTCTAAGACTTTTGTTCATCTTTAGATCACAAACGCAGAACCTTTTAATGTGAGAGCTTTCTGTCCCTCCATTGACAGCCTACGCAATTACCACTTTCATAAAAAACTTAATTTACCACTTTATTGACAAAATTTTAATCCCCAAAGCACATTCACAAAACAGTGTATGCTCTCGCGTCAACAATGTGTCATAAAGCCAAACTAATGTTGCCCTTTAAAGTGTACCTATTATTCTATTTTAAAGATTCCTTTCAAATAGAAGTCTCCTACAACAGGTTTACATGCACCAAAGGTCAAAAAAACATTTTCATTTTTTCATAATATACATTGCACATCACCACATTTTTCAATGATTCTCAGACAACTTATCCAATGATTCAGTCTCTCTAAATCCTTACAGCACTTGTCAGAAGCTAAACGGCTATTACCATAAATGAACTTTAGCTCCGGATGCTTCCTAAGCTCAACGATTGTATACTGTAAAGACAGTAACAATGTCAATTTTTCCATACCAATCCGAGTGCGAGCAACCCTCTACAATGTGAGTAAATCCCTTGCATATGCGAGTAAATCTTCACTCTAGGCGACTACATAATATCTATTATTAGCCATTGGCTAAATTTTTAAATTTATTTTATGTATATTGAATGTACATGTATGAAGTTTCTCTTACAGTCTTACATATAACGCAGAATCGACGCGCTACATGTAAACAATATTCTCATTTACGTTTTCCTGTCAAAATAACAGAGTTCATTTGGAATTATTTCGCTTTTAAGAACAAGCAGAAGATAGTGGACGGAACTAATGCGCAAATGGCAATCTCATTGGCTAGCGCTCATCTATTAGTGTTTTGATTTCAGCAAATCAGTTTGAGTGAATGTTGACAACGTGATTAATATTCATGAATCCAGCTCATCGACCCTTAGTGCATTGTATATTTATTAGTAGCAGAGTTAGTAGAAGTATTATCTCTATTACTATATTTTAATAATAATTACTATTATCTTTTTTTACAGACACACTGAATGACCAACAATATCTTAAGCACCACCACCAGACCTAAGTTCAGTTAAAATGACAAATATGTATTCATACATAGTTACCAAGTGTGTGTGTGTGTGTGTGTGTGTGTGTGTGGGCATGTTTTTGTGAAATATCAGGACACAAATGTGTATAATGACATAGGTATGACATAGGTATTAAAAAGAGGGTGAAATATGAGGACGTTCCCCATGTCCTCACTTTTCAAAATGCTTATAAATCACACAGGATGAGGTTTTTTCACAGAAAGTAAACTGTGCAGTCTCCTGTGATGGGTAGGTTTAGGGGCAGGGGCAGGGGCAGTGTAGGGGATAGAAAATACGGTTTGTACAGTATAAAATGCATTACGCCTATGGAATGTCCCCACATTTCACAAAACAAACATGTGTGTGTGTGTGTATGTGTGTGTGTGTGTGTGTGTGTGTGTGTGTGTGTGTGTGTGGACTGGTAATCCCTACGGTATGGGGACAAAATGTCCCCACAAAGATGGCAATATCCAAATTTTTGTCCTTGTGGGGACATTTTTGGTCCCCATGAGGAAAACATCTTATAAATCACACTAAGTGATGTTTTTGAAAAAGTAAAAATGCAGCATGTCTCCTGTGATGGGTGTTTAGTGTGTGTGGGGCAGTGTAGTGGTGTGTGTGTGTGTGTGTGTGTGTGTGTGTGTGTGTGTGTGTGTGTGTGTGGTGTGTGTGTGTGTGTGTGTGTGTATATTCTATTGCCAAGGTGTGCGTAGAGGGTTGGCGGGTCTGATGATGAAACATTGGAAGTTCTTCAACCCAAACCTTCATCGCAAGGACGACTTGAGCAGGACGTTTCTAAGTGATACGTTAATTATTTTTAGGGACCTTATGAGATGTTGCAACTGTAATTCCTCACCATCAACATTAACAAGAGTATGTTCCTCAACAAACCCATGTGTATATTTCTAATTTATTGCGCTGCACATGCGGGAAGTGTATCAACAGCGTATGCGTTAGCTCAGCATGTTGTCACTTCTTCTTGAGTCTGTCCATCATTCCCCGACTCCGGTTCGAACATATAAGGCTGAACACAGCTTACTGCCAGTTATGATAATCTTAGTGCATGAGAGAGCACCGGAGCATGAGCTCATGTAACTCCGCCCTCTTCTGGAAAGGGGGCCGGGAGAACCAGCTCATTTGCATTTAAAAGAACACATACAAAGACGTCATATTTTTACCTACCCCAAAAAGGGGCAATTTTAACCCGCTATATAAAATGCTCAGTGGGGTATTTTGAGCTGAAACTTCGCATACACACTCAGAGACTTATTTAACTTTATCTCGTAAAAATGGGCATAATAGGTCCCATTTAAATGTTGTAAAACAAATCTTGCACAATTCTTTATCATTACTCAAAGTAGTAAGAACGACAGACAATCTGCATTGATGGACACAATTTGAGGTAATAGTAGCCCACAGCTGATTAGCAGAAGTATTTCAGTAAGATTTTCGTAGTTAGCCGGTTAGCTGGAGACCTACACAATGTAAAACACAAAACTACGTATTTTGAACACCCATAGAAAATATACATAAATGAATAATTAATCATACTTACAGGTTGTAATTCTGAGGAACAAGTTGGTCTAAATAAATTGGGTACAGTCTCATCTTCAATGGATGAGCGTTTTGTAAATCCCGTTTAGACCTAGAGATTTGAGAAGCAGTCGTCAAAAGGTTATGCTGCTGTTGTATTGCTGTGGTAATTTTAACCACTGCCTCTTCAGATCCTCATCCTTTGGAAGTGTTTAAAAAGAGAATTTGCTTTTGCAGAACAGAAAACAGCATCTTCTCAACATGTACACAACACGAACAAACCAGGCAGCTACAGCATTTGAGGACGGGTCATGTTGTTTGCGGGCGGACAACATAGAACATAGGCAGGCATTATGCAAATGTATTTTCTAGTGAGGTAGAACCACAACGCAGTGGGATTCAAATTACAGGCGACTCGCTTAGGCGGTTCAGTGTCAATTCATCCTTTTGAGAGACAATAACTATTTATAATGCACTTTCAGCTTCAACTATGCAAATCGTTTACATTCACAAACAGCTACATTACACATTGCATGAAAGGTAATATTTGAAAAATCATCATGGGGCACTTTAAATGGCTCAATTTGAAAAAAAAGCCTGTTTTTACTGAATCAACGACTGAATGCATTTTCCACCTTAATCCCGTCCAACATAACCAAAGACAAAAACAACAACGGTTTGAATTTCAAGTAAATAAACACGCTCTGGGGGTCAATTCTGGATCTCTGTGACAAAGCACACGCTTTTGGGGCATTGAAGAAGACATTAAAGCCTACAGCCACATAGTGATTACCGCACAAAAAGACCCTTCTCTGCCAGCCTCTATGACTCCAGGCTCTTAAACCACCGTCTTTGTTTTGTATCCTGCTGTAGAGTAATTCCACACAAGCATGCTACACCTCTTTAATTTGCCTAGGCATCTCTAATCCCAAAACAAACACTTTGCTCATCTTCATGTTCTCCACAGCAAAAATACAGAAACTGTGGCCTGCAGAGCAAACATCGAACGTAAACAGTTCATACACAATGATACGCTTTTATACAGCGTTACGCGGGTATACTAAAATTAAAGCTGATTTTGAAAGTCTAGCATTTATTGCAGGCCGTGGACATTTATTTATTTTGCAGACGCTGTATTTAAGATCCTGAAGCTAAATCTGTGACAAAACACACAGCATGAGTGTGCATGCTGTGTGGACTCTTGACTAAGAATATTTCTCCTTTAAAAGCACAGAAAATCTCATTTTTTATGCATTTTTTATTTGATTTATTAGATTCAAAGCACTTCTCACTGATTCAAACATTACAATATTATGAGGTGAAGTTACTTTTCTTTTCAGATACAGATACCAACTTGTTTTAAACTAAATTTTTCAAAGATTTCTTTAACACAGACACAAAGGCCATATACAGGATGCAGCATTTTTGTTACAATATTAAAAATGAGAAAATTCCTTGGCCTGTATTCAGCTGGATTAATGTAAAACGGAGTAGCAAAACGGCATGTGCATGGCAATAATGTGTGCATCTCAAGGTAATGAACACAGTAGCAGAAAGAGAAACTCGTGCATTAAAGAAAATTAAATCTGCTCTTTTATAAGGCTATCCGGCAAAGCGAGATCTCCGGTCCCAGCAGTGTACAGCGCACAGAGCCGAAATTAGCTGCAGTACCGTTCACTTCATGACAGATGGCCAAGCGTTTTTATGCACAGATCTAAAGGATAAGAACCCACATCATAATTAATTATTTACTAAATATGTTTTTCTCATGCGGATAATCAAAGTAAGGCAGCCAGAGTGAGAAACAGTTTCATAAAAAGGAAAATCTTGCTTGCACGCTCTCCAGCGTCCGCATTTGTCATGTTAACATTCAAGGCAGCTGTCTTTGACATCTCGTGCGCTTGTAGTCGTGACTTAATAATGGATCAAAGGCGCTTCTGTGCCCTGATTGGTCGATGGTGTACCCACTTCAAAATAGCAATCACAACATCAGCTTAAAGTATATCATTCTGTCTGATGGAACCTTCCGTTCTGTCCAGTTGATTGCAATCAGTCACTCTGGTAAGCACATTAAAACCTTCATAATCCCAAATAGAAGCCTAGAGGGATGTCAGATGGATCTGCTTTACAAATTAGGTGGCACTTGTGCTCCACTTGCTTAGTGAGTGGAAGACTGCAGAATATAATGCTTTGTGCTGCTTGTGGTTTTATGGAGCATTTTCCGTTTTCATGATTAATCGGATGTGGTGCCGAAAGGTGGGTTTCATCATTTAGCTGGAAAGTACATTGCATAATGTGCAAAAGCTAAAGAGTATTCACAGCTCTCTTAGAGAGTTGTTTCCAGATTTCCAACCAGCCAAAGGACAGTCTGCATCTAATAAATATGTAGTGTTATTACAACGAGTAGGACAAATGGCAGATATTTTAAAACGGCTCCTTGTGTTAAAGGGATAGATCACACAAGACAAATTGATGAAAGATTATTTCATCATTCACTCATCCTCATGCTGATATGAAGCCTGTGTGATATTCCTTCTTTTGTTGGCCACAAAAGAGATGGTTAGCTGAATGTTCCCGCTGCTCTTTTCCATACAACAAAAGCCAATTCAGGTGACCAAAAACAGACCATTGAATTAGCCCATATGACGACAACACCATGTTTCTGTATCAAATATGATATGTACGTCATTGGTTCTTGTTTGCCTTGTAACCAATCATAACATGCCAAATTTAAGCATTCACATATTTAAATAGCATAAATGGGAAGAATAACTACTGTATTTTTGGCTTCTGTTTTTTGGACTACTTTTATGGGTTATTTATTTTTTTTTTTGAAAGCCATTTGGTCACATTTACTTTCATCGCTGTAAACCCTAACGCACAAAATAATTAAGTAGAGCCAACTCAAATTAAACACATTAGTTCAAACAAATGAACTTTTATGAGTATTTAGAACTTTCATTTTCTTTTGAGTTCTCAAAACTAACAATTTAGACTAATTTCAATTTAAACAAAAGTGGGATGGGATTTCTATTTCCCTGCATGCTTTGCCATGACACTCAAAAGGGACAGTAAATACCTAAATTTAGTAGGGTTTAATGTTTTATGCTAGTTTAGAAGAGCTTATGTCATGTTGGTTTTTTATGTAGGGTTACAACATCATGGTGACGAGTGGAGCATGAGCTTAGTTTGAGAACAGATATACAGTATGTTAAATGTATTATACTGCTATCCTCATTCAGCAAGTGATATGCTATGCTAATGCTACCAAAGCATTGTGTATCCATTTAGCAAGGTGGCATTTATTGAATTAGCTAGTTAAAGTAGTTTCAACTACTAAAAATTTGATTAAATTATATTTTTAAAGTTACATTTATGAATTAGCTTACTTAAATATTTCAAGTTCAGAGCAATTAAAATATATGATTACAAAAAAATCTGCAAGTTCTGCTTACTTAAACTTTACATTTCTTAACTTAAAAAACATATTGTTTGAGTTTTGCCAACTTATTAGGGTTTAGTGTATGGCAAGGAATAGTGTGAACATTCAGTAGAGTTTTACTAAGAAAGTCACAGGTTAGGTAAAAAAAATAAACCGCTGTCAAATGCGATTTGAGCATACTGAGGTGTATGAGTAAATAATATTTTAGAATGCCTTTAGAAATCAGAGACTGAGACGCAGGTTCAGTGACTTAACCAGAAGCAGGTGGGCAAAATTTTCCTTGTGCTTTTCACAGAAATAGTTTTTTTATTTTTTATTAAATTGTTTAACTAATGCAATGCAACTAAGGAAATGCACTGCTTTCAATGCACTGTGCATTTTAGGGGAGAGTGGGGTAAGATGAACCACTTTTTACTTAAACTGTCCTCTATGCAACATCGTTAATTATTACTAAAATTATCAAATGTACACCTAAATATGCACAATAACAGTTTTATAAACTGGCAATACATTAACACGTATAATATACATTTTTATACCTAAATAATCGTATCTAACATGTGCATCTCTCAGTCTAGCTGTAGGTGATGGGTTCTTTCTAAATATATGATCAACATTATGCACCGTTTGCTAGATTAGGAGCCGACACATCTTACCCCACTCTTATATGTACTCTTTATAGATGTAAAGGAAAGGGAGATCAGAAGAGATGGGAAATGATGGTGAAATAGTGAAAAACACAGATGAAAGAAGATGCCTTATTTAAAAATGACTAAATGCAAGATGAAATACCAAATCTATACCACATCTCTAAGGAAAATGCAGACCGTTATGACAGAATAATGACTGTCATGGATAAATTACACTTCAAAGCAAAATAAGTTAAACCCCCAAGGCTGCAGAAATCTGCTCAGAGTCATGTTCGTGTTAATCAGTTTGCAAATCCATTTGTGCAAACTGAATACGTTATATAACCAATTATTGCACTTCACAACGGAAAAATAATGAGATTATATTGCTGATATTTAAAAACTGACAGCGCATCAAAAGGGTCTGGAAAACCGAAGGTCGCAGCACTGGATTGTTCGATGCGCTGAGAGCGAAGTAGTGTAGTGGCACAGGATTACGAGACCACTAAACCAAATATCTGGCCCAGAAGATTAAATGAAAACATGAAAGACGACTTCTAAAATAAGACAGCAATAGACGTGCTTTATTCCAAATGAAACGTGGTGCTGTGCATAAATGTGATGGTATGAAGGCAGCCTAGCTGACTATTTAGCTTGATATTTATATATCTGTCAGAATTGGGTCATTATGACAAGTTGGCCATCAAAGTCCCTGTAACCACCAAGCCACAAAAGTGCGTCCTGGACATGCTCCAAGACACACCAACACAAACACACCATTGCCTCCATCACATCAAAGCAGGACAGACTGACTGAGATAAAAAAATATATAATTTTGGAAGGCAATCCATCAGATCCCACAGCATATGATGCACATGCATGCATATAATGCAAACTATTACCTACTGTATCTGTTCATACAATGTAAATTATTATTGCTTTAATATGTCTTAAAGGGATAGTTCACCCTAAAATGAAAATTAAAGCATCATTTACTCACCCTGTGTTGTCGTAATGGCATAGGCCAGTCTTTCTTTTTTTGGACCACAAAAGGAGAACTTTTTAAAAATGTCATCCATATAATGGCAGTGAATAGCGACCAGCATAAAGCTTTGTTTTTAAAAATATGCAAAAGTATCACAGAACGATCCTATGTGACACGTTTCGTATATTCCAAGTGTTCCGGGAGTATACGATATGAAATTGTATGTATTATTAAACTAAAATCCTGACCATAGTCATTGGTCTTAAGTTGTGAGAAATCAAGATTAGCAAAAATGCGACAAAAAATACAATCCATGTGCCTTCTTCTCTGAGGTCAATATTGTTTTCGTCATAACAAGAAGTTATCATCACATTCATATCCTATCATTTTGACTGTCATCAGACAAACAGAGTTCCGATCTGGCTCTATTTAACTCAGTGAAGAAAATACACGGATACCTTTGTGGGATTTCTAGGCGTCGTACCGCGTTTTTGTTCATCTTGATTTCTTACTAGTGTGCTTTTTCTGGGAGAGACGGAGTGAACTGCTAATGACAAAGTTAATTTATTTTTATTTATTTTTTTATCTCACTAACCTTCATTGTATAGACAAAAACTGTAAAAAAATAGTCTTCAAAATTTCATCTTTTGTGTTCCAGAGACGAAAGAAACGTATACGTTTAGAACATGTGGGTGAGTAAATTATGACAGAACTTTCATTTTTGGGTGAGCTATCCCTTTAAATACCTGTTTTTTTTTAACTAAGTTTGACAATTAAATTACACCACTATTAGAAAAAACACCAACAGAAATAGGATGTTTGTAAGTCAAAACGAGAGAATCTTCTGATGGAGTTACAAGGTTCAAATCCCAAATTTGGATATTCACAAGATGTATTAGTTAGCGTTTAATAGCCACCCCACAAGTCAACAGGCCTACAATGAGAAATCATGGTGCATCCTATGTCCAGTACATTCCCGCATTCAAATGACTAACTGTACCAGATTTCAATCATTAAAACACATTTTATTTAGCTAGCCTCCGTTTCCATTTTTCAATATAAGCACACTATAAAACGGCTAACGGACAAGTTACCCAAACCCTGATCTTCAGCAGCCAGTCAATATTTACTCACTCAGTCCACTGATCTGGATCTCCCTAGACACCACCATTGCATGCATCAAGATATTTTTTGCTTTCACTTGGGAACTGGGGATGCTTTCCAAAGCACTGGCCCGGGGGCTGAAGTTTGCTTCTAACAAGAGTGAAAAACACTGCAAATGTACTATAAGCATTGTAGAAAACTCAGCACTGTAGACCTGAAGACAATGCATGCCCTCAAATCCCATCACTGTAACTCAACATCTGTGTGAGAGATAACATCACTCCTCCCATTTACACAGCAAGTCTCATCTCCTGGTCGCCACCGAATGCCTTTGTTTTTTAAGAGCTGCCACCTTATGGCAAGCCAATTTAACATTCAGCCCTGAACACTACTGGACTAGCATCTTTTTCAATATCCCAGTTATTGATAGTATATATTCAAATTTTACTAGTAAATATTTACACATAATACATTAGGTACATATAAGATACTATGGTGTTCATCCCCACCTATTAGTAACATTTCTAATCTCACTAGTTACTGTTTTTTACTTGTCATATTTAATGAAAGGCAGAATGACTACTTTGTAGTGCAATGAAAATCTAGTAAAATGTTACTATTTACAACTGGAATGTATCATAATAACTTCTATTCAACTGATATTCCATATACATCTAATTATGTTTATAAATTTGCCCCCGTTGAACGACAAAAACTATTTAGATAGAAGTAAATTAAATACAAAATGTTTATGTTTAGTGAACAGGTTGGGATGACAATCTTATTTCATGATACAAGTAATATTTTTTAAACATACTTTTATATTTGATTTTTTTATTGTATCTTTGTTTTTAAAAGTAAGCAAAACATACAAAATACAAACAATACGACAAAAACAGTGCTTTATTTTTCCGCTATAGGTCTATTTAACAGTAGCAAGTCAATAATGAAATTCATTGTTGTTTGATTAACACTACATAACACAGAATATTAGGTCCAGCTTAAGACCTCCACGGCTCCAATTACCTCAACTGTATATGTTCAATAAGACATACCCGACTGTATTTACCTGAATACTCGCTAGGATGTGCATTTTTACATATTTTTGACCATTGAAACCTAAACCCAATCCGCGATTTTCTTCCTTTGTCATGCGCGCGCATATATATTTAACTCTTCTGCTTCAAATGTTTAGTGAACAGTGGAAGCAAACCTCTGCGTTATCTGTGTTATCTGATAACGTTCTTTGGGAAAGTATGCTTGAATTTGAAATATTCGATATGCACAATATTTTCAAATTTTACACCAACGTCAAAATTATTGCAATAATATCGCTAATATTCGATATAGTCTATCGCCCAGCCCGAATTGATACAAGTGTTATTTTACTATTAGGTTATTTTACTCTAGGTTCGGCCTGAACCTCTGAACGCTCGGAGCCCTCCCCTCGGACAGCACGCCAAATATCCATAACCTTTACTCTATCTGAATATTTGTAAGTGTGCACTCGTGAAATGAAAAGTTACTATTAAAACTAGAGCAAATACCAGCAATGAACGGACTACATACTTAGAAATAGTTGATATCTGAAACAGATCCACAAAAAAATTCAATGGCAAACATTTTCAGTTACCTCTGAGAATGGACTATTATAACGTCACTGTGATAGTGACTAGTTAAAAAAAGAAAAAGAATGAGTATGCGTAAGTATTAGTGAAGCCACTACTGGAATAAGACCAACTAGCATCTAATAAACAGTTACTACTAAGATAATAATTTGAGTCAACATTGAATTACACCCTAGTCATTTAACATAATAAGTATTCTAATAAAATACTGATAATGCATACGAATAGCCTACTAATAGTGCTAGTAACTAGTTAGTGCTAAGGAATAAATGTGTAAGCAGCTTGCCACAGCAACCGTGCAATTTACGAGATCAATGAAATTGCCTTCAAATATTCGCCCAGTTCGCCCATGGCGGACCCGCGGGCCAAAATATCTCCAACTCGGGGAGGAACACTCTCCGCCCCCTCGCGCATAATACCACGGTGCTCAGAATCCAAACAAAGCTCAATTTTTATTAACATGTTTGAGTGTCAATCCGCTACGTTGTAACTTCTGTTGCCACGAGCGACAATGGAACGTTCGCGGCTACAATCGATAACCGCGCCGTATCCGAACGCACCTTTGTGTGTAAACAGGATTTCTGCTTAAATAATGTGCAGACAGCAGCCCCAGACAGCGGAGGTGTCGTTCACTCGCTCGCTCTCACATAGAGACGGCGGCGCGCTGATGTTTATCCTCACCTTGCTTAACGCACTTCAGCCGGAACGGGTCTTTGCAGTGCTTGATCACGGCCAGCACATCCCTGATGGTGAGCCCTGCCACTGGTGTATCGTTGACCTCCAAGAGTAGCTCGTCCTGGGACAGCTTACCGCTCTGGACGGCCACCTTACCCTGCTTCACCTCCCCAAAATAAGGGAAATTGCCGTTCTCGGCGCCCCCTTTCAAGTCAAACCCCAGCTCGCCCTCCTTATTCCTGGTGAGCACCGCTTCGTGGACTTTGTTCGTCCAGTGGTTCTTCTTCTTCAGACTCTTTGACATCGCTGACAATTGACGACTCGCCTACCAGTGTGCGTCTGCTGGATGGCACCTCATCCCTGCCCCAGTGTGGCGTATCGCGTGTCCGCGCCTGTCCTGAGGCGCGCTCAGATCCTCCGCGGCTGGCCACTGCTCATAGTATCCATGTTGCATGCAGTGGAGTTGCGCTGAGAGCTGCAGCAGCAGTACGCAACTGTATGGAGGAGCACGCTCGCTTACACGCTGACTGCCGAGTGACCCGGATGTGATGTCTACGAGGAGGCAGGAATGCTAGTGCATTCCTTAGAGCGGGTTTCACGTAAAAGAGTGTCTTGGACGAAAAGGGAACGAAGGTGTGCAATGGAAGGTGGCTCAAACCTGATGTTTATGTTGTTCGACTGCAGAGTTTATGTGATAGATCTGTTCCAAGATTTGATTCAAGAACAAATCTCGATTCCTAAGGAAAAAAGTATTTTTTCCATAAGATTTCAGTTATTATTATTAATCTCATTATAAGTTCCCGTCACGTTACATATTCCTTGCCTATTTTTAGTGTTTATCTTGGTGGTTGTGTCTTAAATAATGTTTCTTGTATTATAAATTTGCGATAAAAAATAAGTAGGCCTATACATTAAACTAGCCTATTATTTTTGTTAGTATGATTTGCAAGATCTTCACATTTCTATTCTTCTGTTTTTTTAAAAGAAATCTGTTGAGTGACTCACTCAAAATAATACATATAATAAAAAAACTTGAAAACATTCAGAGGAAAATGTGTATATTTTGCGTAATTGCTAGAAAGCTAACTCCAAGGTCTGTGCAATGTTGTGATACTGAGATATCATATGAGACATCACAGTGGGAGATATCACACTGTTTATGTTGCTATATGGTTGCTAGGGTGCTCTAAGTGCTTGCCAGGCTGTGCTAGACAGTTACCATAGTGCAACTAATAGATGTGTGTCTGAATGAAAAGAGCCAATCCCTGTGTCATGAGGTTCTGGTGCGGAGATATGGCTTATTCATGCTGTCATACAGTTGCTAGGGTACTCTAAATGGTTGCTAGGGTGTGACTAGTACACAGTTACCATGGTGATACTAAGAGACTGGTTTACAAACAAACAAACAAAAAGGAGCCAACCCCCTGCCTCTGTGATAGTCAATGTCCCCACGGGTCCTTGAAATATAATTTTTGAAAAAAACCCAGACACTTGAAAGTGCTTGAATTTATTTTGTGAAAGAAGTTTTAAAATAAAATTCCATATTTTTCCCTCTGGTCTGCTAATGTGTTATTTCACCAACACTGCGTGACCTATGCATACTAGCTTGCTTGATTTACGTTAGTTACATGCATTTACGTGTTATGTTAAGTATTTAAAAGCATATACATATATCTAAATGTCTTTTCAATAAAATCCATGCAAACGTCAATATCAGATCATTTTAGAATACAGTATAGGATGTACCGAATATTCTTCAGTTTTATGCAAAACAGAAATACGACAAGTAGAATATCAGATCTCTGTCATATGGCCAAAAATAAATGCAAAAAAAGCTTTTTTGCATAGTTGTGTTTGACACATGAAAACTGTAACTTAGAAGGTAATGAAATGTAACCTTGCTCTCAATTGAAATGTTTCCCCACATTAAGTCCTTGAATTTGAGGATAAAGGACCTGGAAAGTCTTTGAAAGGTCCTTGAATTTGAAGTTAACCAAGGTGTGGGAACCCTGGATTATGTGGTCCTGAGATATGGCTTTTTCAGACTGTCATGCGGTTGCTAGGGTTCTGTAAATGGTTGCTAGGCTGTGGCTAGGCAGTTACCATGGCGAAAGTAATAGAATGGATGTGTCTGAATGAAAAGAGCCAATTCCTGTGTCTTAATGATGTTCTGGTACAAAGATATGGCTAATTTATGCTACCAATTGGTTGCTAGGGTGCTCTAATTGGTTGCTAGGGTGTAAATAGACAGTTACCAGGGTGAAACTAATAGGCTGGACACCTGCTCAGATCAAGAGGCAAACCCTGTGTCTTTATGATGTTCTGGTGCTGAGATATGGCTTAGTCATGCTGTCATACAGTTGCTAGGGTGCTCTAAATAGTTGCTAGGGCATGGCTAGACAGTTGCCAGGTTAGCATGCGTGCGTTTCTATTAAAAAATGTCTCACTAAAATATAATAAGTATAAATTAAACAATTCTTTTTCACAAGATCCCTAATGTGACAAGTACAGTTGCAAGAAAAAATATTTGAACCGCTTGCAGAATCTGTGAAAATGTAATTCATTTGAACAAATTAAAGGAGATCATACAAATGGCGTTATTTTTTATTTAGTGCTGTCTTGAATACGATATTTTACTTTTTTTTTAAAATTACGTTCAAAAGTTTATGAACCATTGATTCTTAATACTGTCGTTCCCTGGATGATCCTCGGCTGTTTTTTTGTTTTTTTTTGTCTTGTGATGGTTGTTCTTGAGTCCCTTGTTTGTCTTGAGCAGTTAAACTCCCCAATGTTCTTCAGAAAAATCCTTCAGGTCCTGCAAACTCTTCCGTTTTCCAGCAACTTTTAGCATATTTGAACCCTCTCCAGCAGTGACTGAATGATTTAGAGATCCATCTTTTCACACTGAGGACGACTGAGGAACTCAAACACAACTATTAAAAAAAGATTCAAACCATGCATTAAGAGCCGGGGGTGAAAACTTTTGAACAGGATGAAGACCCAAATTGTTTTTATTTTGTTTAAATATATATATTTAAACAAAATAAATTGTGTTTCCTTCCTTTTTTTCCTCAATTGTCCTCAGTGTGAAAAGATGGATCTCAAAATCATTCAGCCACTGCTAGAAAGGGTTAAAATACGCAAAAGATGCAGGAAAACTGAAGAATTTTCAAGACCTGAAGGATTTTTCTGAAGAACATTGGGCATAGGCAGTTTAACAGCTCTGGATAAATAAGGGACTGACTGAATGACCCTCTCAAAACACAACATCATCCCTGGATCATCCACGGAACAACACACAGTAGCCTACAGAGAATCAATGGTTCATAACATTTTGAACGGGTCGTTTTAGTAAATTCAGCAATTTTTTATTTTGTCTTGTGGACTGTAAACATTTTTTATTACATGCATTTTGATCTTCGCATGATCTCTTATTGAATTAAAAAATATTCACATTTCCACCGATTCTGCAAGCGGTTCACATACTTTTTCTTGCAATTGTATGCATGAAACGGATTCTCAAAAAAGGAAAACATGTGTTCCTGTTCCGCAATAAAAACAGATGGATTTTTGTATCGTTTTCCCGCCTTCGCGCAAGTCACTGCATACTCCTAAAGACACGTCGCCACCTACTGGTGTACTATGTAACATGAAGACAGAGTCACCGAATGAATCAGTGAACGAATCTTTTTGGTAAATGGGTTCAAAATATTCAAGTTATTTGAAAGAATAAAATACCCACTACTCTTCTACAGTGTGTAGTTGGGTAATTAAGTATAAGATAAATAATATTATGATAAATAATAACTCAGTCTCCATTAAAACACGCACGGAACTATCTTAATTCCCACCCAACGTCGTGGAAAAAAGAATCAGTTATTTGAAGGATCGAATCATAACCTTATTAGCCTACTATCTAAAGCTCATTTAGAACACCGTTAGTGAAGTTTAGACTAATTTCAAACTCTTATAGGATATGAGTGTGTTTTAAAACCTTGAAAGTTCTACCTAGACAGCAGTTTAATTTGGACAAAGACGTTTTCTAGGTAGGAAGCTCGCTAGACACAGATAGGTTAGGCTACTTCTTTCGCTCTAAGGCTACATTATTTTACAAAAATCAAAGACGACAATGAAAAACCTTTTGTTTCCATTACTTTTTAATACACGTATAGCTTTGCGAATACATTGCAAGGACGTTTCATTCAATATTAAGGGCTTTGAACTCTGAAGGGATTATCTAAATTTATAATAAAGAGATTTATGAGTAAAAAAATAATTCTAAACTCACAATACCTGGAGTCTAAATCAGTAGGGAATAATTATGTTAGAGCAATAAGTATAGTTGTTTAAAAATAGATGAGATGCAGCAACATTTATCATAATTAGATCATGCAGATTATATGCAGATTAAAGTGGATAATGTGTTCAGTAAATATTGTCTGGATTAAGATCACAAGGCTTTTTCGATTTCTCCAACCATAAAAGGTCTATGTTTATTGCTAGACTTATTATCGACAACAGTTTTATGGGCACATATTTTACAACCAGGATATAAGAGCTATAATAAAACCTTAAAAATGTACATGTTCAATCTACATCTGATGTCCATTAGTTAAAATCCATTACAACCACACAAGGGAACTTATTCAGCAATATATAAATGCCCATGAATTCATCCTAAAAGCTATTGTGCCCTGGCATATGCAATACTCAGAAATAATTACACCCATTTGGCATCCACAAAGTACACGGAGTGGATTAAAGTTGCTAAAATAGTCAGGCTCATCTATAATGTTAATGTTATGGTTGATCAAAGAGATAAGAGCTGTTACAGGCCCTGATGCTGTCTGATCTGGATATTGGAGGTCTGGTGTAGTAAAGTATGGATTCTATTGATCAGGTTTTCCATCTCTTTTTAGTTTTTTATACCTTCCACTTTATTAGCCGTCTGTTTGATCTCCCCATAGGAGGCCTGAGAGATTAGTCAAATCACTTAGATTTAAATCCCAATTGTGTGCTAAAATAGTGCCTGGGTCACATGGACATGTGGAATATCTAATGGTGCGAGTCAGTTGTGGTTAAAGTGTTAGTTCACAAAAAAAAAAAGAACATTCTGACATTAATTACTCACCCTCGTGTCATTCCAAACCCGTTCAGCACTTTTGAGCTTCTGCAAGAACCAATGTGGTTCG
Organism: Gobiocypris rarus; assembly: GCA_023029165.1. Classification (NCBI taxonomy): domain Eukaryota; kingdom Metazoa; phylum Chordata; class Actinopteri; order Cypriniformes; family Gobionidae; genus Gobiocypris; species Gobiocypris rarus. Next base: position 16,104,958 of record CM040913.1, read on the forward strand.
TTCTCGTGTTACTGAGTAAGTTTGAGCTTCTGCAAGAAGCAATGTGGTTAATTCTTGTGTTACACAGCACGTTTGAGCTTCTGCAAGAACCAATGAGGTTCATTCTCGTGTTACACCGCACGTTTGAGCTTCTGCCAGAACCAATGAGGTTCATTCTCGTGTTAATGTTAAGAAATGAAACCTTACTGTAAGTTATGTTTATAATTTAGACATTACTTTAATAAAAAAAAAGTTAAATAAAATCTGTTCAAATGTAAAGTTCTTTGGGGAACTAAAAAAAACCTTCAATGGCATCGCTGAGGCGGGATAGGGGGTGGCTTTACACAGACTTCCAGTAAACAAAACAAACAATAAAAAAATGGACCGAAGGTAAATGTTTTATTCTGTAAACTTGAAAAAAAAATCTTTCCCATCAGTCCTAAAGTGTCCCTAAAATCATTCAAATAATTTGCTTGCCTGTTATACTATGACTACTAAAGGCCAGTGGGAAACACTTCTGCCTTGTCTTGTTCTCTCCACAAGAGAGCAGTGTGCAGCGGTGTTTCAACAGCCTTCTGCCATGCAAGAGCTTGTTTCAGGGTTTTCCTATGGGTGAAATACACATTAATGGATCTCTTATACACTTCAAAGACCTCTATTTAAAGCAAAAGCACTCTTTTTTTGGGGGGGCGGGGTTGATATAAAGAGGAGTTACCATTTAAATAATGTTATGTGATGGACTATTCTCATTTCAAAAGTTAAAAGAAAAACTCTTCAAACCAGAAGTCTTATTTCAGGATGCCGTTATTTCAACAGCATTTTTATTAGCAAAATAGTAAATATTAGTCAACATTTGTTCCCATCCAATAAGAACCTACATTTAAGGGATGTGAAGCTTAAAACCATTTGAATTGATCGTGTTACTATCAGAAAAGACATTTGTGCTCCTACTGAAGGCTTCTATGAAACAATACATTCTACAGGTTGACAAATTATTTGTTATGTATAATGGGTATGTGGACCTAGTGCAAAAAAAGAAAAGTGTTACAGGAATTCTAAAGGAGAAATTCTTTGGTCCCTTTTAATGTATTGAAAAAATGTTTCCTTTGATCAGTAAAAATCCCTATGAATGCAAAATGTTGACCTTTTGCTGAGTTCTCCATTAAAACAGTTCATGATTTGCAGGTGCAGAGAAACCAATTCATCAGCAAATTTCAGGGCTCACCACAGTTTTTCCATCATTCCAAACACAGGCAAATCTGACATAACACGCACACACTGTGCTGGTAATGACGGCTGTACTCCGATAAGCAGGTTTTTCTCAATTATTCTGGCATGTTCAGATTTTCCCCATTCACAATTCACAGCTCTGAGATCACCCACAGTTGTTTGGTCTTAGAAATATCTAGCTTTCAATGGTCTAAACTACTAGTGAACAGATAATAGCTGTGTGGATTAATATCAACTGCCTCATATTTAACATGGCTGAAGAGGGGAAAAAAGAGCACTGCAACATTAACTGCAAGGCACATGACCTTAATATTCAGAGTAGAGACAGAAAAATGTTCCCAAAAACCCTTTGAATGAAAAATACCCTTTAAAAAAGACCTGTTAAGTCAACGTCTAAAAACGGTGAAAAATTCCAGCAACAATTACAGTTGTACAAATATTTTACACAAAATGCTTCTCTTTTTTTTTGAACGCCCTAAAAAAAATTCTAAAATGTTCGGAGAACATAAATATAAAGTTAAGTAACGCATTTAACATTCAGGTTCATGGTTGACCTTCCTCCTGCTCTGGTTCTCCCAAAGATTTCACGTCAGGCCACACTGCGAAAGGATCAAAAGTGAATGTTGGATGGATAAATAAACAGTTTTACCAAAACCATATAATGAACTCATTTTAAAAGGAAGTTCCTGTGTTTCTGCTCACCAGTGAGATGGCTCGTTTTAGAAGAGCCCACAGTCCTTAAGGTTGTTTTTGATGATGACGTCAGTGACAGCGTCAAAGACGAACTGCACGTTCTTGGTATCGGTGGCGCAGGTGAAGTGGGAGTAGATCTCTTTGGTGTCCTTCCTCTTATTCAGGTCCTCAAACTGACACTGAATGTAAGCAGCTGCATCCTCATACGTGCTGGATCCTTGGAGAGAGAGTTTCATATAGAGAAATGCAAATGAGACACAAAAGCATAAAAAACTATATTGTTTTTTTATATATATATTATGGAAATTTAATTATATGTTTTTTTCTATCATTTAAATTTGTCTATCACAGGAAATATTCTAGAAAATATTTAAAGTATATATTAATATATATAGGATCTTCTAAAAAAATACCATATTGTGATAAAAGTTCATTATTTTCCATAATGTAATGATAAAATTAAACTTTCATATATTTTAGATTCATTGCACACCAACTGAAATATTTCAGGTCTTTTATGGTTTTAATACTGATGATTTTGGCATACAGCTCATGAAAACCCAAAATTAAAATCTCAAAAAAGTAGCATATTTCATCCGACCAATAAAAGAAAAGTTTTTAATACAAAAAAAGTCAACCTTCAAATAATTATGATCAGTTATGCACTCAATACTTGGTCAGGAATCCTTTTGCAGAAATGACTGCTTCAATGCGGCGTGGCATGGAGGCAATCAGCCTGTGGCACTGCTGAGGTGTTATGGAGGCCCAGGATGCTTCGATAGTGGCCTTAAGCTCATCCAGAGTGTTGGGTTTTGCGTCTCTCAACTTTCTCTTCACAATATCCCACAGATTCTCTATGGGGTTCAGGTCAGGAGAGTTGGCAGGCCAATTGATCACAGTAATACCATGGTCAGTAAACCATTTACCAGTGGTTTTGGCACTGTGAGCAGGTGCCAGGTCGTGCTGAAAAACGAAATCTTCATCTCCATAAAGCTTTTCAGCAGATGGAAGCATGAAGTGCTCCACAATCTCCTGATAGCTAGCTGCATTGACCTGCCCAGTGGACCAACACCTGCAGCTGACATGGCACCCCAGACCATCACTGACTGTGGGTACTTGAAACACTTGACTTCAGGCATTTTGGCATTTCCTTCTCCCCAGTCTTCCTCCAGACTCTGGCACCTTGATTTCCGAATGACATGCAAAATTTGAGCGACAGTCCAGTGCTGCTTCTCTGTACCCCAGGTCAGGCGCTTCTGCCGCGGTTTCTGGTTCAAAAGTGGCTTGACCTGGGAAATGCGGCACCTGTAGCCCATTTCCTGCACACGCCTGTGCACGGTGGCTCTGGATGTTTCTACTCCAGACTCAGTCCACTGCTTCCACAGGTCCCCCAAGGTCTGGAATCGGTCCTTCTCCACAATCTTCCTCAGGGTCCGGTCACCTCTTCTCGTTGTGCAGCATTTTTTGCCACACTTTTTCCTTCCCACAGACTTCCCACTGAGGTGCCTTGATACAGCACTCTGGGAACAGCCTATTCGTTCAGAAATTTCTTTCTGTGTCTTACCCTCTCGCTTGAGGGTGTCAATGATGGCCTTCTGGACAGCAGTCAGGTCGGCAGTCTTACCCATGATTGCGGTTTTGAGTAATGAACCAGGCTGGGAGTTTTTAAAAGCCTCAGGAATCTTTTGCAGGTGTTTAGAGTTAATTAGTTGATTCAGATGATTAGGTTAATAGCTCGTTTAGAGAACCTTTTCATGATATGCTAATTTTTTGAGATTTTTTGAGGTTTTCATGAGCTGTATGCCAAAATCATCAGTATTAAAACAATAAAAGACCTGAAATATTTCAGTTGGTGTGCAATGAATCTAAAATATATGAAAGTGTAATTTTTATCATTACATTATGGAAAATAATGAACTTTGATCACAATATGCTAATTTTTTTAGAAGGACCTGTATATATATAAAAAATTAAAAAAATAGTATAGAGGGTATGCATGTGACGTCTTTATTGTCTGGAGTGACTGGCAAAAAGACAGCATTAGTTTTCAGCGTGAATGCCGCAAAAACACACCAAACACATCTAAAACGTGCTTTAAGATAGACTGTATAAATGGATTTGACAAGAAATTTAAGTTATATTTTCACAGACAGCGAAAAGCTACAGAAATGAGAAGCAAATGGATCACTGCAATTCACAGAAACAACTTAACTCCACGCAGCGAAAGGTGGATTTGCAGTTATCATTTTGGATTTAGACCGACTTACGTTGTATTTTCATTTACAGGCAAATTTGCTTTATGAATTTCCCACGCGTCAAAATCAGACACATCTAAAATGTCAGGAAACATGATTCTGGCTGCATGTCAATATCCATTGATCACTGGATCTTTGGTAAGTTGTATATCGAGTAAACTTATAATCGATCGTTTTACTTGTGTCTTCACAGTTTCCCCTATTAACTCCAGTCATGCAGCAGCTCTTCTGCCACTCAGTTCGGCTGAAGGGGCGTGTTCCACTGGGAAAGTGACATCAATGCATACCCTCTATTGAGAGATTTTTAGTTATTCATACCGGTATACTCTGGGAAACAAATGGTAAGCGGGCTTTTTTTGATCTTGTCGTCAAACAGATCCTTTTTGTTGAGAAACAGGATGATGGAGGTGTCCGTGAACCACTTGTTGTTGCAGATGCTGTCAAACAGCTTCATACTCTCATGCATTCGGTTCTACAAGAGAAGAAACCAAGCACTGTTTGAGAGGAACTTTAAAAGGCAAAGTTTCTGTTTCGTGATGCAGACACTAAAAGAGATCTTGTTTGAGTGCTCACCATTTCCTCATCTTCAGCCAGGACGAGGTCGTAGTCGCTGAGAGAGACGCAGAAGATGATGGCGGTCACTCCCTCAAAGCAATGGATCCATTTCTTCCTCTCGGACCGCTGGCCGCCCACATCAAACATTCTGAAAGAAGAGGAGATGAGTGTTCTGAATTTCTCAGAGTGTATCGCACCATTGTTCACACTCTCAAGTACTGCACATTTAAAAAAATATATATAGATTTCAGTGTGCACGGTTACAATGGCAATACTCACTTGAAGTGAAGGTCCTTGAAAGTGAAGTGGGTCTCCACAATACCAGTAGTCTTCACCCTGGTCCTCAGGACATCTTGCTGAGTTGGGACATAGGAAGAACTGGATATTCTGTCTAGGTCATTCAGGTAGCTATAGAGAGAAAATACAGATTTATTATTATTAATTATATAAAAAGTCTACTTAATGACTTAAAGGTGAAATGTAAGTCTTTAATTGAAAAAAATAAGACATTCATAATTTGACTTCATGGAAGTGTGTAAATACTATAGCTTGAGTATCCTAACCATCCAACTGTAGTAAAACTGGCTCAACCAATAGCGGAAGTTGGGGACGGTCCTATCTGTTTGTCTGACCAATGAAAGACTAGTTATGGAAAACTTTTGAAAAATGGTAATTTTTCATCAGTTCATTCATAAATTTAAATGAACAGAATTAAAATCATATGAATTTTAATTAAGCAAGCTCAAAGTTGCTTTACTATGTGTTTTGTTGAGATATTTGAAAGGGTTATACGCTACATTTAAATGAACAAAAGTGACAGGAAATCTTTTGTAACCTTAGATGTCTTTCATTTTAAATAAATGCTGGTCTTTTGCAGCAAATTGAGCAAATATTGAGCAAATTGTTTTGAACATTGCTAATATTAATAATAAGAACAACTGTTTCTTGAGCACCAAAGCATCATATTAGAATAGTTTCTGGAGAATCATGGGATGCTAAATGACAAAAAAATGCATGCATCTACATTGCAATTTAGACGCATGATTTGTTATTAGAGGAGACTGTGTCCAAGTTATGGACTTCAGAAAATACACAAATCAGCTAACAATGTATTAATAAACAATGTAAATATTTAAGGAAGAGACAATGGGCTCATTTAAGTAAAGAATACATGTTGTTAACAGTGATTAGGGTATAAACTGGAGTAATCAGGGTTTCAAACTGATTTTCCATTTCAAAATTCCATATTTCTCCAGACTCAAATCTTTCTGTAGATATTTTAGACCATATTTAACATAAATGGTTCTTACAGCATTATTTTAGCACTACATTTGGTATATAGTTACAGTACAGTCATCTGTAAATATTCTTATTTTTTCTATAACTTGCATATATTAACCTCTGACACATCCAGTTAATACTGTAATCGTGGTTTGATGTTGAATGATCACCAAACAGCAAAGTACAATCTAGATGATCATTTTCTCCTTTATCTGTTGCTGGATTGAGTGGCACGTTCAATTAGTGAATTTCAAAAGAGACTCGCTTATGGTTATAGCCTATGGCCTTGAGTTTATTCAATTGTGTTCGACAATCACTAAAGGATCACTTAACTTTTGCCACGAAAACACTGCTTGTATCATAAATGTAAATCATACATTTTTTGATTTTCTTAATTTTAGAAAACTGATAAAGAGCTAATAGTTTGGAAAAAAATATTTTTCCATACTTATCCAGACCTGAAAATGACTTAAAATTACTTGCATATCCATACTTTTCAAAAACCTTGTATGAACCTAGAGTACTGATGCTGAAAATTCAGCTTTGGCATCACAGGAATAAATTACATTTTAAAATGTATTCAAATAGTTATTTTAAATTGTAATCATTATTCATAATATTACTGTTTATTAATGTACTATTTTTTAATCAGATAAATGCAGCCTTGGTGAGCAGCAGAGACTGCTTTTGACCAACCCTAAACTTTTGAACGATAGCGTTAAAAATTATTCAAAATTTGAATTTAGAAAATGGTTTCTCTTTACAGCCAACAGCCAGACACGTCGCCTTTTTATTATACCTTAGAATTGTCGATTGTAAATATGTCTTTTTCATCTGGGTTGTATGCAAAAGATAATGGTTGACTTCATGCTTTGAGAACACAGGACAAATTTGCATTTGTGAAAAGTTTGCATAAAGCATATTTGAATCATGGGCCATAATGAATGGAATAATGTCAATAATAACTCGGCTCAATGTAAAAGAAACGGCTGCACGCATTACAAGAGCCAATGACGTGGTCAGCAGCCGCAATGGAAATGGAGCAGCATTATTTGGGGAGTGCAAAGGTCATTATGTGGGAAATTGGCTGTGCAGGTCATAAAATACGCCGTAAAACTAAGAGACAGAGAGAGAGAGATAAACTCACTATGAGGCAGAGTCATTGAGCTGGTACTCTCTGGAGCGACTGAAACAAGCCTGCACGCCTCCATCCTTCCACAGCCGCTGGATGATTCCAGACAGCTCGCTTGTCATGTATCCCTCATCCGCGGAGCCGGCCAGAACAAACAGCTGCCTAGCGTCATCCTGCAAGACAGCCAATCAAATGCATCATCCACTTGATTTCCATTTTATACTTTATCTTTCCATAAATACGTGACATGGAATTTGTTTGGCAGGCATTTAACCCCACTTTACATTATAACAGCAGCACTTACAGCCCGCCCTGCATCCGCAAAGTCAATCTTCAGGCGGCCCATGGCCCTTATGATGGCGATGATAGACTGGATAGTGTTGCTGTACACCACGGCTCTGTATTGTTTGCACTCTTCCTCTGAGTAACCTGCTTCATGGATGATTCTGTGGGAGAAAGACAATCCCATTAATTGAAGTAATAAAGCTAATAGTTCCTGTCATGTATATTGTGAATACAGTCCTGGCTAAAGAGGTTGGAAGTGTTCTGCTGCACACCGTGCCAAACAACGGCCATTAAAAGTGAAGATATATCATTATATTTGCCCTATAGAGTGCTGCATGGATGATGCACTTTTGTTGGCCAAAACCCAGAAACAAGTTAGCATTTTAGCACTTGCTGTTCCATCATACCCAGTGTTTTTTTGGTTAAATACCTGAAAAAAGTGCGTGGTTAACACAAGCTCAAGATATTTTCACGCTTGATCGTATTCGTATACAGGGCCTGGCAATTAAGCGATAGAGATAATTGTTGCGATATAATTTCACGATAAAACAATAGCAATATTTCAATAAATGTTCTATATAATGTTTATGCTTCAAAAGCTAAACAGCACTACTCATTTGAACCGCACAACGCGGTCCGTTAATCCGCTTGGAATAAAGTCCAAACAGCAGCAGTTTTCACACTTGACACAAGTTTTCCGGAATCGCTGTGTGACAGGGGCTTATGAAAGACCAATGGTTAATTTTAATACAATTCAAACCGTCAGTACATTTTTGAATTTTGAATAAAATGTAAATATTAAGTTGTAATCATGTTCTGACAATAAAGAGTAGTTTAAACCACAATTAACAGTCTGAGCCCTAAAATTCTTAAAAGTTAGTTATCAAGCATCTCAGTCATAATTAAAGTGAAGTGTAGGACTTAATCTTAAATGTCAGTCTTAGAGATGATTCACAACATTAAAATGGGATTTTGGATGATGACATAGGCATGGTCCAATCACTGAATAGATTTCCTTATTTAAGAATATTCTCAAATAAATTCACATTGAATGGTGAAATTCCTAAGAGAGAGTTTACATTCAACACACATTTGACAAAGAATAAAAAAATTTTTTTTTTTAATTTCTGCTTTTGAGGTCCTAAAGAGATAGGACATAGGGCATTGGAACAACAGCAGGGTGAGTAAAAGATGACTATTTTCATTTCAGGGTGAACTATTCCTTTAAATAACCGGGAGAGTAAGAATGATTCTTAGCTTTAAGAAGTTTGATAACTTGCTTTTATACCTAAATTTCATGAATTCTCAGCACTTAAGACTAAAATGGCCCTTAGAGAAGCTTGATAAATACAGGTCCAGGTTTCTACAGTTTTCACTTAGGAGCAAAAATCTGCCTTTAAACTTGAAAGAAATTAAGATTTAACATTTATCCCAATCATTTTTCGGGCCATATTGCCTAGCCATAATCTTATAACATAAAAACCTTGTGTTTTTCTTTTAAAGATTTTACTTGTCAATTGGCCACTTTCACAGCCTCATTATGTTTATAATCTCACTCTTGCAAACTATTCTAACTCAAAGTTATGGAAAAAGTTTTTTAAATAAGAAAAAAAATGTTGCCGAAAACTTAAAAGGCAGGGTAGGCGATTTATTCCAGAAACATAGTGATTGCTATCATGAGGAGACTTTCAACCAGCATAAAGTTAAGTGGTCTACATGTATTTATATGTATATCGTCTGTGGAAGATGTAGGACCATCAAATTCTCATCCAATCATTGCATTCGGTCCGAATAGTCTCATGCTTTGCAAACTCTGCTGTGTGCATTCATGTGTTTTGAAGAAGGTGTGGCTTTGGAGACGCGCTAAAGGGAAGGAGTCTTGTGAGAGTCAATGCGAGATATAGTGAGAAGAAATCAGAGTCGGCACAGAATTCTGTTATAAACCACAGACATCAGCGCTGACGTGGAAACCAGGAAAAACATTGTGCCATGAATGAGCATGTTATAAAAGACTTTCAGTCCACAAATCAGAAACATTCACCATTGGTTTAATGTAGTAATACTATCTGTAAGTACGGTTTTGTGACAGAAATACTCAAATGCTTACAAGTTTTACACATCTTTTACCAGCACTTCAAAACTACAATATTATAATGCTATTTTTAATGTGATGACCAAAACATTATTTGTACATCCTTCAAAAATTCTCATTTATGTCCCCATTTATAAAACTAGATATATAAAAACTCACTATTTAAAAATTAGGAAATAAATTACCATTGTAACTAGTAGGTGGTTGCAGAGCAGCGCTTATTGGCTTATTTCCACTAACACGTTAAGCCTAGTTCAGACTGCACGATTTTCAAACGCATCGGATCACTGCTCCTTTCACACTGCATGACTATCTGGGGTAGCATTCAGTCACTGCTGTGTTCACACAGCACGATGGATTGGCGACAAGGGGTTTCACACTGCATGTGTGAACTGCCGACAACTCTCTCTCTCCGGTGCGCAAACTACGTTTCCCAACGTTCCCAACCAAACCCACGTACGATGTGACAAGTAAACAACGCGAGATCACACGTGCGTCAGACTGGAGTTCTCGGGCGAGACTGGAATTGATATTAAAAATGATAAACTGCAGAAAGTTTGCGCTCCCAAGTTGTCTGTAAATAAATAATTTTGCAATGTTCTGCTGCTGCGGCTGGACGTGCAAATGTTTGGGCTTTGTTTCTGTTTGATAGAATTGTAAATATATCTATTAAAATACTGATATTCTGATCTATAACTCCTCCCTGAACATCCCGCTGTCCTGTATCTTGCTCTCTCATTGGCTGTTGGTCATCACTGATGTAATTTTCAGTCAGAATGCATTTCACACAGCAGGATTTTGAATCGCCGACAGGTCCAGATATTTACCAGATTATATTCTCTTCCGCGTTTGTTTGAATTTGCATTCACGAGTCCACAGTGACGCTGCTGACGTAAGACGCAAAGCGTGCGTCTCCCTCAGACTACATGGACGCCAGATAACACAGCAGCAGCGTCTTACGTCAGCAGCGGGATTCAAACAAACGCGGAAGAGAAGACAATGCTGAATAAAGTCCTAGTTTTTGTTATTTTTGGACCAAAATGTATTGTCGATGCTTCAAAAGAGTCTAACTAACCCACTGATGTCACATGGACTACTTTGATGTTTTTTATACCTTTCTTCTCACCTTTCTAGACACGGACTGTAGAGTATGCATACACTTTCAATTGAAGGACAGAAGGATATCTTATATAACTGTGTTGCGGAGATGAACAGAGGTCTTACGGGTTTGGAACGACATTAGAGTGAGTCATTAATGACAGAATTTTCATTTTTGGGTGAACTAACCCTTTAAGTAACGCATTTAACACACTTGCCCCGCCCTGGACTTATTTAGGTCTTTATCTTACATTTCATTGATGGAGAATATGATGCAGGGCAACAACTTGCTGTGTGATGAAGCATATAGAATGCAGTTAGAATGTACCTAAAATTCAAGATACGAGGCAAAAAAGCCTGTTTTACTTGTGTTTTTACACTGGGCACGTTTGTTGCCACCGGTGCTATGAGCAAATTCTCTGCAGGCTCCCTCTCGCTCGTATCCAAGGTAAATAAATCAACACTATTGTCCTTTACATGTGTTTTATTCAAATAAAAATACATCATCATCTGATAAAACGCACGCACATGTTACTTTTCTTGCACACCCGAGTCCGTGTTGCTTATTTAGAATATAATTTAATTTAAAATATTTGCATATTTCCAAATTAATAATAAACATATAAAAAATATTACTTTTTGTAATGTAATGCAACTTTAAAATATCTTTTGGGAGTAATTTCTCAGTCAAATTTGATGTGTAGGGCCATATAATTTCCACGATCAAGGAATCGCAGAATTAGCATATTAACACGGAATCTAGTGTTAACATGGAATTTTACATATTTGGAATGAAATTCTATTTTGTGTGGGAGAAGAACGTATGTCTGGGGAAAACGCAGACCGGGAGAAGAAAATCCGGGCAACAACCCCTCCCTTGGTTGGGGTTTGCTCCGACCCCTGTCATTCTCGTGCTTTGATTTATGATGGGCAGCACATATCTGCTGCAAATGCGACTGTGTTCCCCTCTGTCCCGAACACATGTGCATATTACATGCTGTATATAGCAAGTTAACATGATAAAAGTTACCTTAAAGTTAAGATATTCCTCTAGGTTTAATCATTTAAATGGGCCTTTGAAGTTGGGCAAAAACTTCTGGCAGTGATTTGTTTTTGTTATCATTATGAACAAAATGTGCAAGAATCAAACTTTTGTTGGACACAGAGCTAATTTTCTGCAATAACCCAAAAGCCAACAGAAAAATCCTTTGAGGTTTTTGTTGAAGGAACCAGGCTGATAGTAACAAAATACGTCATCACTGCTGCAAATCTATTGCTCAATTCTAATGGCTTTGAGGATGTTTAAAATGCTAAAAGGTTATAATATTCTGACAAATGCAGGGAAGTCCCTTAATAAGTCATGCTCATAATCAAATGATTATGTAATACACATTTAATTTAAATAAACTCTGCTATCTTTTACATCTTGCGTAATTTCTAAATGTTATGAAACTAGTATGACAATGATGACACATTTGGGAATGAAACTTACTTCATCTGTTTGACAATTGTACTCTTCCCAGATTCACCAGCCCCTGCGAGAGAGAGAGAGAAAGAGAGAGTGTGTTAGCCAGATGGACACACACCCAAACATTCCAGATCCTTCCCTGCTCCATAAAAGAGTATAAGGATCTGACTCTGAACGATCAAGCATTTGTGGCTTCTACCAGCTCACCAAAAGTACTTATTGTCAGTATCAGATCAAGAGGGAAAAAATTCATCTTATTTCCTTTGATTTCACCACAAGTAATAACTGGGTGGGGAGAAGACCTTATCAACTTAAACCTTGAAAGGAAAAAAGACGGTTTTACTGAACTTATATTGTCATGTTGCATCCTTACCATTCATTAGATGAAAACAAGTGATTTAAAAAAAATCAACAATAAAGGGAAGTGGAAAAACTGGTGTCATGTGAAATGGCCCAAACAGTCAATGAAACCAAGACTAATCATTAAGTTTATATTTCACTCCCCTATATTTTAAAAAGAGGAATAAAACAAACCGGCTTCAACAAAATCACCAGTGATGTGAGGAAGTGTGTAGGTGTTAATCTTAATGGATTAATTAAAAATCACCTCACCGTAATGGGATTATAGACAGACTTTTGTAAACAGATTAGCTACATGTCTAGATAAGCATGTCAGCGCAGGTTTGATTGCAGGCAACAGACAGCAAATACTTTAGAAAGTTAATTAAGGTTTCAAACTGGGGTCTAGAAGGCTGCAAGATAGAGGGTCCACAGAACATTTGCCACAGAAAAAGGTAGATTTTACGCCTGTCAACTGTGTTTTTAAATAATAGTGTCAATGTATTCAATACATAATTAATAAACTTTTACAAATTATACATTACTGTTGATTTTTAAATGTTTTTTGTAACAAGCATGTTATGGCTCATTAAGACTGCATTTATTTGATCAAAAATACAGTAAAGTTTTAATATTGTGAAACACCATTAAAATGTAAAATATATATATATATATTTTAATTTAAATTTATTTAATATAATTTATTCATGCAAAGCCTAATTTTCAGCATCATTACTCCAGTCAATGTTGAAAACATATGTGCTGCTTAATATTTTTGTAGAAATTATACTTTTTTCAGGATTCTTTGATTAATAGAAGATTCAAACACCATTTATTTCTGTTGTGACATTAGAAGTATCATTACTGTCAATTTTGATCAATTTAATGCATCAATGGCTACTGAATAAAAGCATTACTTCTTTCCAGAAAATACCTCAAAGAAAAATAAATAATCTGTGAAGATTTGTGAAGAAAAATAATAAAAACATCAGTTTTCTTGTGTTCATCTCATGCATAGTATAAATGGGGTCTCTTTAGATTTATATGTAAATACTCCCTTAAATCAAAATAAAAGTTTTAAAATCTCTAACTTAGTGCTTTTACTTTGAATTACTCCATTTCAGAATAAGGCTTGCCAGTCTTTAATTTACCTACGGTCAGGAAAATCTCAAATCTCCCATAAAGCTCTTCCGTGAGACTTGAGTTCATCCGTTCACTGAACGAACGTTTCAATTAAAAATCTCAGTTGTGGTTGAGGATGTCCCTGTGGGAGGACGTCTCTTTCTCTCAGTCCCAGAGCACAAACACAGCAATTAGGCCACATCAGCATCTCTCACACGGATTCAAACACTACTGCGAGGAGAGCGACCACAAGAGCGCTGCGTTTACCCCAGAGACCCCCACAAAACTCCCACACGAGTTGATGAGAGGCATGTGGTACTTAATGTTCATCCATACTATTAATCGTACTCAAACAAAGGCCGTAATGTTTTCTGAAAAGCAAATATCAAAGTGCTCAACAGATAGATAGGAATCGTTCCAGCACACAAAAACATATTTAACTTTTTCAGTGAAACTTCACAGGCGAAATCCAGCCATTTTAATAGGTATCCATGAGATCCTAAACTAATTAAACATTTTGAAGTGAGTTCAAGTTTTTCCTTGAAAAATTTCAACATTGACAATTATCCATGCGCGTGTTGGTCCATAGATCACAACATTTTTGATAGATGACAATGGCAAATGAATATGTAATATGACCAAGACTGAGATATCTCTCAGAAATTTCGGTGACAAATTGTTTCACTGTCAAAAATGTAGCTTTGTATGAAGCACCGCTCACACAGCGGTTTGTCAATGTGGTGAATAAGAGCAAATAACTTGAACCAGATGCAAAAGCTTACACTAAATTCCAGATTACAGAGATGTATCTTGAAATAACTTAATTTCGCTGAGTTTTAAATGTGACTGCACCTTAAAAGATCAGTTTGAGATTAAAACTGATGCTGGAAAACTGTTAATTGGGCGGGTCAAACACGTTGCTAGGGCTGCACGATGTATCATTTTAGCATTGATATTGTGATGTGCGTAAGCGCGACAGTCACAAGGCAGGATGTGCGATATCAAGTACAGGGATTATAATTGATCCATACAGACCATGAATCGCAGTTCGAAACGTTGAACATTCAAAGAACGAAACTTTATCATTCACATTTTAGTTTCTGTCAGCTTAAACATTCAAGTGCCCATTTCTGTGAATATCCTCATAAACACAGTTGCTTATGTGAACAAACAGTTGAGAAAGAAAACAGATGCGTATATTATATTAGATCCATGCATTGGGTCTTAGTGACAGCAGCCTAATATTCCTGTCCTTAATGATCAAACAAAAAAAAATACAAAGAGAAAATTAATTTTGCAGCTTTAACAAAGATTAAATGTATTTAAACAGTCAAGACTATGTAGTGTTATTTTAAATATGATTATTCAATTTCTGTGCATGAATACTGTTAGAATTAAATAAAAAAGCAGCGTCTTTCTTCAATTGCATTTATCTATGCTTGCGATATGTTTATCACCCACATCTTCCTAGAATGATTCATTCTTTCCAAATACAGCTATTCAAGTCATTAGGTGAAATTGTTTTCCAATATTGTAAAGTCCTACTCGTTGCCACAATTCCAGGGCTTTGCTAGGGTGTTCTGGGTGGTAGCCCAAGTCTGTATGATATTCTGGTCCCTATTTCAATACAAGTCACTGGAGGTTTATGAGATCGAGTGAGGGATTTGTTCAAATCTTTAAACAGTTAGTTCACCCGAAAATTATCAAATTCTCCCCTTCATGTAGTTCCAAACTCGTAAGACATTTGGTCATCTTCGAAAAACACTAATGAAGATATTTTAAATGTAATCAGAGATTTTTATCCCACCACTGACTGTCCACTCAATTACTCAATTTTGACGTGCAAAACTAATCCATATGAATTGAGCGATTTAGACCAAATTTCCAGAAGAGTCTTGATCGCGTAATATGATAAACAGATTTAATTTAGGCTTAATTAAGATTGAATTGATCAGCAAACAGAAACAGAAGCTCAACCGTACTTCCTTGATGCATAAGAACAAACCTCATTGGTTCTTGTGGAAGCTCAAGTGTTTTGCGAACCACAAGAATGAAACTCATTGGTTAACCGCATGTCAAGCGAACATGCTTGAGCGTTCATTTAGCATAACTGATGTGAGCGTTGATGGATATTTATGAGAATGAAAGATTAAATCTGTTGTTTATTATATAAAGCGATTGTCTCCGTCAATGGTCAATGTAAGGACAGAAATCTTAGATGTCATTAAAATATCTTAATTTGTGTTTCGAAGATGAAAGGAAGTCTTATGGTTTGGAACGACATGGGGGTGAGTAAATTAGGGTTGTGCCGATGGACGATATCATCGTCCATCGTGATGGCTGACCAACATCACGATGGAGCGCCACCATCGTGATGCCACGCCCCCCGTTGCGAGTGCGACACACACTAATCCTCTTCTATAGTTAAACTAAAAACTTTGCAGGGATTGCTCTGTAAATTAAATTGAGAGTATAACTAAAGCATATATGCTATTTTAAATACTGTAGTCTACGCCAGATATATAGCCTACATTTTTAAATAATCCATTTCATAATCATGTATGTTTATTTTAGCACTTCTGTCAGTGAAACAACACACTACAGCCTGTAAAACATTTAAAAGATTATCAGTTAATAATAGTAACATAAAGATTAAGACAATTAAATATTAGTTTAAAAAAATGTTTTATTTCCCCACAAAGATGCGTCAGCTTTGAGATGAATGTGGGACACGAGCTGGATAGACTCCTTCTTTTCGAATATCTTTGTCTTAATGTTTTCTCCTGATGTTGCAAAGCAACACGTGTTGTAAAACGTCTGAAGAGCGAATTTTATCTTCCACAGGGTCAAGACATTTAGGCTGTGTTTGATTATGCACTGCCAGAGAAAACTAAATTAAAATCGGCGGTGTGTGTGTGTGTCCGCGTGAATTGCGCTATTCAAATAAACTTGACGCGCCAAGTCTAATAAGAACAAACTGTGTAAAATAAAATTCTAAGTAAAAAGGTATTCGTCCTACATTGTTTTTTTCTACTTCACCACAGTAAAGCATGTGAATGGTTAGGCTATAATAGACTTAATTATAAGCAAATGAAAGGAAGAAACTTTAACAATTCCCTGTGAAAATGAGTGTGACGCGAGTGAAGATTTATGAAAAGAAACGTGATGTCCAGTGGGATAAAATGGACTAACTGATTAATAAATTAGCCTTTTGGTTATGCCTATTGTTAAAGTTCGCGGAAATCGGAAAATCGGGTACAAACATATTTGAAAAGCTGGCAAATCTTTAATTGAGCTCAGCCTCCCTCTCTCATTCGGCATGAATCCATGTTTTCATGGCTGCGATGTAACTGCACATTTATTTCCTTTGAAAACAAAGCTTTGTGCTTCTGTCCTGTGGTAATATATTCACGTAAAACAGCATTCACATACAAAACACGGGGATTATAACAAAATTATAGTTGTAAATAGAAAATAGTATTTATGTAAGGAGGTATATTAAAATAAAAAGTACTCAACTCTTTACTTTGTTTCCCTCACGTGCAACCTGGCCTTATTCGGGTTAGCAAAATAACGAAATAGAAAATAGTATTCATGTAAAAAGATAGTAAAATACAGATATAGTAAATTATATTTTTTTATAAAAAAAAAAAAAACGACGATATCATCGACCATCGCGATGTTTTACTGTAAACATCGTCAACTGCCAATTTAGGGGACATCGCCCAACCCTAGAGTAAATTATACAATTTTTATTTTTGTGTAAACTTAACCTTTAACCATAGTATTAGCAACTCATTCTAAGATGCATCATTGCAAGTTTCTGGTGCCACATAGTGAACTTGACTCCCAAAACACTGGTTTCACCTTTTGTTTGGTCTCCTGCGGCTGCGTTTATGGTGCTGTAATTTGAACTGGCTCTTCGGTTCCTGGGCAACCAACAACACTGCCTGAGGCGCACGATCAACCGTGAAGCAGTGCTCATCTTATCTGAATTACATTTTGAAACATGTTTGTCTCACTCGCTGACTTTTGCGACAAAATTCTTCAAAAAGCCACCCGAGAAATTGCTTTCTCTTCTCAGCAGTGAGTTTATTCTTAGAAACAATCCTGGCAGTCACCATTTGTCCCCTTCTAGTCTAAACAGGAAGTCCAGCCTGTTTTACAGCAGGCATAAGGGACATATGCTGATGATCCGCAATGCCAAAAAGCAAACAAACCCAAGAACGCAGCACACAGAGGGCGTATAATGAATCAACACTTAGGGGGAATCCAGTTAACTAGATAATTAGATGTCAATTCCCTAATGTTTGATGGAGTAAGGGCAGGTTTTATGTCATATAACAATTTACACAGCAAGAAGAGACCAATGGGAAAATGGCTTGTACATTAAATGGAAGATTAAATCGTATGTTGACCATTATGGTTTGTAAACTTTCTAGCTCTTAAAATTAATAAAAATGCATACAAACAGCACCAGTGCTGCTCTTCAGGGAGTGTGTGGCATTTTCTCTGGAACAAATGTTTAAATAGAACCATCAATAATCAAGAAAGGCAAACAAATGTTTAATTCACCACAAGCTAATAAATTGTTTGGCTTACTCAATTCAAACAAATACAGGAAAAGTACAGAAGAAACATATGCAAAACAGGAATCGGAAACTGAAAAACAAGTGGCCTCTATGGAAATAGCAATGAATTTACAAGTCTACTGCTAAGGTAATAGAAAGAAAACTGTGAACTATACATACAGAGCATTTGAAGCAACTTCAAAATTGTAGGAATTTACATGTGACTATTTTGTTAAAACCCAAAGCACAATCTAAGACAGGGACTGCTTATTATAAAATAATAATGCATTCTGAGGGGAATAATCATGGTCTTAATGCAAAATAAATAACATTTAATTAAATGTATTTCTTGTAATCTACTCTAGAGTGTTTAAGAGCTTGTTGTTTGAATCCCTATTTAAATAGCTCAAATATAAACCATTAAATCAGGTTTAAGAGTTTCCAGACTCGTATGATGTTTGAGACCACCAGGACCACTTTTTAAACCCATCTAGCATCATCCACTCCAGTTTACTACAAGCACCCAGCAGGACCCTCCATATGCACAAGCTTATTTATCATAATTGGATGAGGGTTAGGGTAATCTATCAGATCCATCTCAGTAAATCAGGCAGTGGGGATTAAATTAGATTAAACTAGTCTTTTGTTGGCTGGATTAGCCGAGAGCCGTTTGCGTCTAACTGCCCACTTTGGCGAATATGCAAACCAGCACTCTGAACAAGTCAAGGCCAAAATAGCACAGAAAAGCAGCCAAATAAAATACTTTACGCAATTATCTCATCTCTAAAGTATAGACATGTAAATTACCCTATTGAAAACAGTGTTAAATAACTCGGGGCTCTGAGTGGATTAGCTTCACATGCTAACCGAGACACCAGTGCGGTAACTATGGACAGAAAAGTTTCCAGAATCCATAAATATGCAATTGACTGCTTTATCCCCAACTCTAGTACTTAATTAAATGTTCAATTCAATGCTACAGTATCTTATATTTGTTGTTAAGTGCTTTTTTTCACTAGCGAGCGGCTAACTCACCCAGCAGCAGCAGCTTGACCTCTCGCGACGCTTTCTCTCCATCATCCCGTAGGTTTTTGTCAATCATTTTACTCCTCTCCTGGGCGCTCTTGTCGCCCGAGCTCAGGGTGCACCCCATCTTTTTAGAGTTTAAAACGCTCTCAAACGATATCAAAAGTCAAAAAACGAGAAAATGGAGGAAAGAAAGAAATATCATGCACAAGCGGTTCAACTGAGGGAGACACCCCGACGTCTCACGCCCAACTCTTTCACACACGCGCACAGCCTCTTAAAACTGGTTTTCCAGGCGTTGGAGTTTCTAAAGTTAAAAATAAATAAAAACGGAGGGTGTCAGTAATTAATCGAATGCCTTGACGGCCATGGTTGATTAAAAATAAAGCGAAAATTCAATCGATAATGCCCAGCCTCACGCTCGGCTTCTCCCACTGCTGTTAAAGTGTCGAAAAGATCGACGGAGTTTCCTGTTTCTTTTCATACATAAATCCCCCCTCCACGGCCGCGCGCCCGGAGAGCACGTTCCCACACACATGCGCGCACTCGCAAGGGTGCGCGCATATTGATCCCAAGTACTTCTGAAGTCAGAAAAAAATCGGAGAAAAGAAAACACTTCTAATTTTTTCCATTATTTTATTACATTTCAGAAAATCTTAATACGCTTTAAAAACCCTTATTCATAATATTTTGTTTTAATTTTATGTAATTTTACAATGTATTTACAGTATTTATTTATATATTATTTAGGGAATTCTCTGAAAAGCCTAATATGCTTTAAAATACTTATTCATAATATTTCATGTATTTGTATTTTTTTTTACATTATTATATGTAAATAATAATTATTATTATAATAGTAGTGCCTATATAAAATTTCCTAATTGTATTTGTTTGTAATGTTTAATGTATTTATATTAGTTATAATTTCTGAAATGTAATTATATGTAGTTTTAAAATGTATTTACAGTATTTATATATTAATGATATATCATTTAGAGAATTTTCTGAAAAGCCTATTTTGTAAAGCCACCATTATATGTAAATCATAATAATAATTATTATTATTATAGTATAGGGCCTATATAACATGTCTGGATTTTATTTATTTGTATTATGTATTTATATTATTTATAATTGTATAATTTCTGAAAAGCCACTTAAAAAAACATATTCATAATATTTTATTTATTTGTAATTGTTTCTTAATTAATTTACCATAATTTATATATTAATAATTATATATCATTTAATGAAATGTCTGAAAATCTCATGTTTTAATAATACTTAATATTCACAAGATTTCATTTATTTGTAATTTATTTATTGTCTGTCTTGCCAATCATACAATTTTACAGCACTTTAGGTCTAATTCCAAAAAGGCTAGCACATGACAAACAAATGTTATTTCAACAATAAAATATCCCTTTAACTAATATCCTCACAATAGTGTGTCAAATGTGTATTATTGCATATTGTAGTTTTTTCACGACATTAGTGTCTGCATAGGTTGGTGAATATGAATAATTTATGGAGGAAATAGCTCCATTTGGTGAGATAAATGAGGCCACATCTGGTTGGTCAGCCCACGGGTCTAACCATAGTCAAATAGATTCAGATTTAGGAGATTTTCTTATAGGTGGCACAAAACCATACCGAAAAATCAAAAGATGAGCTCATACATAAGCTTTTGAAATATTATCATAGCCAGCCTTATTATTTTACATACTATTTAAATTTCAAATGTCATGAGTATGCAAACCAATTGCAAGTTCCACCTTATATCCGTGACTAGCGTATTTTCCTAAAGAACCACAATGGAAGACAACAAGGAACACTCAAGCCATTTCAAATAAGGGTAATCATCATCATCATCATCATCATCATCATCAGCGACTGATAGCGTCATTCATTGTTGGGACTTTAGAATATATATTTTATGTTTATTTCATTTGTGCAACTTGAATAACACACAGTTCAGGGAACAACAACAACAAAAACACCTGGAAAAGTCATTATTTACCTTTTGTACTGAGACTCAGTATCTTATAAGTGTTATGAGTGATCTAAAAACATGAAAGCATAAAACTTCTGATGTGGGCAAGTGGCAAGATGACTTTTTTATATCCAAGAATGTATTATTAATACAATTCATTTAAAATATATTTTTAAAAAAAGTGACCATCATCAACATACTTTGCATGACATGCACTAGTTCCAAGTTTTTGATTTAATTAAGTTGTTTAATATTTTATTGCTAAAAAAACAAAATATGCATGCATTTATGTATTTGAATTAAATTATTCACTAGTTATATTACAATTATTTAAGGGACAAAATAGATATTTTGCACTGGAAATGGCAGGGTGCAGTGATGCATCTTTATTATAAAGTAGTGAGATGAGGCAATAGGGATAATTGTTCTTTCTCCAGCATGGTGAGACTTGTTATGCTTAGGGACCGATTGCTTGCTGTGCTACTTAAATGTAGAGAGTAGAGACACTGCTGAAACAGGACCTGGGGGGATATGTGTGCGTAAGTGTGTGTTTGTGATAACAATGAAGGTGCTTTATGGGTTTGCTTATCTTTGCAATCTATTCTTTTTTTATAATAATTCATTCTAAATGTATTAAATGCAAGCTTTATGCTGGAATTGTGCTTATTCACCTTTGTTCTTATGTGTCAGAAACTTTGGATTTTACTGAAAAAGAATTTACAGTAATTGAGATTTATTTTAGATGACAGACTGTGAGAGTGTTCAATGTTACCTTGCTCAGCATTACCACCAAGTGGCTGTACAATGCAACTGCATGGATTACTGTTCAAACTAAAAAACAAAACAAAAAAACAACAGAAACAAACAATTATTCAGGGCAATAATTAACTCAGACATGACTTGAATAAATTTGACAACAGCTATACAAGTAAGAAAATATG
Organism: Gobiocypris rarus; assembly: GCA_023029165.1. Lineage (NCBI taxonomy): Eukaryota > Metazoa > Chordata > Actinopteri > Cypriniformes > Gobionidae > Gobiocypris > Gobiocypris rarus. The sequence continues at coordinate 16,127,021 of CM040913.1, forward strand.
TTTCTACTTTCTACTTGATAGCTTTACATCGACATTTTTAGAGTCACTACATTTTAAATTAAATCAAACTTAACTTTATACTTATAATAAAAAGTATGTACTGCCCACAAGTATTTCAGCATCCATGTCAGTAGGACAGTAGCTTAGTAACTTAATGTCTTCCTATGGTCTGGTGGCACTAGGGGATTTATTAACAGGACTTAAGACTGGCTTTTGTCTTTTGGTACTTGTGATGAGATGTTTGACAGCAAACTCTGACAGCGAAAGTTTCCACTGGGCAGCTGGCACTGCTTACAGCCTGAACCCACACGATTCTATTGAAAACTACACGGAGAGAAAGGGCAGTACTGTGGAAAAGCTTCATTGTGCACTCCAGCCTCTTACTGTTGTTATAAATTGACTGATGGATAGACAGATAGATAAATAAATAAATAAATAAATAGACCAATGGATAGATAGATAGATAGATAGATAGATAGATAGATAGATAGATAGATAGATAGATAGATAGATAGATAGATAGATAGATAGATAGATAGATAGATAGATAGATAGATAGATAGATAGATAGATAGATAGATAGATAGATAGATAGATAGATAGATAGATAGATAGATAGATAGATAGATAGATAGATAGATAGATAGATAGATAGATAGATAGATATAGATAGATAGATAGATAGATAGATAGATAGATAGATAGATAGATAGATAGATAGATAGATAGATAGATAGATAGATAGATAGATAGATAGATAGATAGATAGATAGATAGATAGATAGATAGATAGATAGATAGAGAGTGATAGATAGATAGAGTGATAGATAGATAGAGTGATAGATAGATAGAGTGATAGATAGAGTGATTAAAGTAAAATATTTGATAGTGTCATTCAAAGCGCTGTATGGAAGTGAGGTTTGGGCTCCACTCAGTGATCAGAGCTACAATAGATAGGACAGACATCCAACAGAAGCCCTACACACAGAATTCTGCAAACTAGAAAAAGAAAACACTAAAACTAAAAAAAGAAAAACACCCAATAATGCATGTAGGGCAGAATTAGGCAGATTGATTATTAATATGCAAAAAATATCCCACAAATTCTGGATTAAAAAGTCCCATAGGATCTCTACATTTTAAGCATTACAAACCCAAGAACTGAACCCCCCAAAAAGTCCCCTCAGTCAGCTGGTTCTGATAACCTGACCAGCTCTACTGACACTAACCAGTCTCAGACCAGAACTGCTTCTCACCCAAACATCAAAATAAACCAAATCGTAAAACAATCTAAAAATACATATCTGGAACAATTGGGATCAGGAAGTTTAAACACAAAGTAAATTATTAAAATTATGAATTGAAAGAATATTGTGTCAGAGACACAAAGCAGAGACAGATCTTGACCAAGTACAGGATCAGTGAGCACAGTCTGGAGATCGAGACCGGCAGACACAGAAAGAGCTGGTTACCCAGATCGAGATCGAGACATCTAGAGATGCAAATACATATCAATAAGAAACTTTTACTTAAACAAATTCATAACATTAATAATAAAGAACCTTACAAGCATGGCTGAAATAGAACAATAGTGTATAGTGTAGGAATGGGATGTCATTAACGGATTAGGAATGGGATGTCATTAAAGTTCATGTGCATGTAAAGGCAGGCGCCCCGAAACTTCTGCCAATATAGTGTATCTAGCAGCCAACTATTACACTACATTATCATTATTAGCTAACATCAGTAGCTATTTCCCCCTTTAACATGACAGACAGCAGCAGGTTTATTAGGTTGTGGTCACTTTAAGAGCTCATGCACAGATCCAATATACAGGTGCTGGTCATATAATTTGAATATCATCAAAAAGTTCATTTATTTCACTAATTCCATTTAAAAAGTGAAACTGAATATTATATTCATTCATTACACACAGACTGATATATTTCAAAAGTTTATTTCTTTTAATTTTGATGATTGTAACTGACAACTAAGGAAAATCCCAAATTCAGTATCTCAGAAAATTAGAATTTTGTGAAAAGGTTCAATATTGAAGACACCTGGTGCCACACTCTAATCAGCTAATTAACTCAAAACACCTGCAAAGGCCTTTAAATGGTCTCTCAGTCTGGTTCTGTAGGCTACACAATCATGGGGAAGACTGCTGACTTGATAGTTGTCCAAAAGAAGACCATTGTCACCTTGCACAAGAGGACAAGTCACAAAAGGTAATTGCAAAAGAGGCTGGCTGTTCACAGAGCTCTGTGTCCAAGCACATTAATAGAGAGGCGAAGGGAAGGAAGAGATGTGGTAGAAAAAAGTGTACAAGCAATAGGGATAACCGCACCCTGGAGAGGAGTGTGAAACAACGTCTCACCTGGGCTAAAGACAAAAAGGACTGGACTGCTGCTGAGTGGTCCAAAGTTATGTTCTCTGATGAAAGTAAATTTTGCATTTCCTTTGGAAATCAGGGTCCCTGAGTCTGGAGGAAGAGAGGAGAGGCACAAAATCCACGTTGCTTGAGGTCCAGTGTAAAGTTTCCACAGTCAGTGATGGTTTGGGATGCCATGACATCTGCTGGTGTTAATCCACTGTGTTTTCTAAGGTCCAAGGTCAATGCAGCCGTATACCAGGAAGTTTTAGAGCACTTCATGCTTCCTGCTGCTGACCAACTTTATGGAGATGCAGATTTCATTTTCCAACAGGACTGGGCACCTGCACACAGTGCCAAAGCAACCAGTACCTGGTTTAAGGACCATGGTACCCCTGTTCTTAATTGGCCAGCAAACTCGCCTGACCTTAACTAGAAAATCTATGGGGTATTGTGAAGAGGACGCTGCGATATGCCAGACTCAACAATGCAGAAGAGCTGAAGGCCACTATCAGAGCAACCTGGGCTCTCATAACACCTGAGCAGTGCTACAGACTGATCGACTCCATGCCACGCCGCATTGCTGCAGTAATTCAGGCTAAATGAGCCCCAACTAAGTATTGAGTGCTATACATGCTCATACTTTCATGTTCATACTTTTCTGTTGGCCAAGATTTCTAAAAATCCTTTCTTTGTATTGGTCTTAAGTAATATTCTAATTTTCTGAGATACTGAATTTGGGATTTCCCTTAGTTGTCAGTTAAAATCATCAAAATTAAAAGAAATAAACATTTGAAATAGATCAGTCTGTGTGTAATGAATGAATGTAATATACAAGTTTCACTTTTTGAATGGAATTAGTGAAATAAATCAACTTTTTGACGATATTCTAATTATATGACCAGAACATGTACTGTTACACAACAAAACGTTCCAAAACTGCCTGTATTTATTTGAATACTCGCCAAGATGGATATTTTGACATTATTTTCTATCTATTTGACTGTTTTAAGTGCAATAAGCCACAAAAAATAAGTCAATTTGGTACTCATAAGCTGTTTGAAAGACATATCAAATATCAAATTATCACATATCAAAATATTGATAGTTTTGACAACACTAGTGTATATATGATAAACACTGTGGTATCAAATGTTCACACATATTCTAATTTGTAACATTGTTTATATAAGTTTAAGTTATGTTACATTTATATTTGATTATGTTATGTAACATTTTCAGCTTTGGCAATATTGTATTTACAGTCATGCCAATAAAGCAATTTTGAATTGAATTGACTGACAGACAGACAGACAGACAGACAGACAGACAAATAGATAGCTCTACCAAGTTCCTTGTACTTCTCTGGCTTTTCATCTAGGTGTGTTTAGAGCCCGCCTTCATTTAGTCAGTCACTATCAGTCAGTCACTGGCACAGAGAACAACAGACGCACAGCTCACTCTGATGATCCTCACAGAAATGCTGCTGATAGGAGTTATGACTGGATGATGAAGGACATTTGACTGCAGAAATAAGGTATTAGGTATTTTATTTTTTATAACTTACACAGGTCGGCTATGTTTAAGGAATTTGTTCTCAACAGTCACACATTGTCATGTGTTTTAAATGTTATATTATTTACACAATTTATGAATGACAATACATGTTGGTTTAATATTTTTGCTACCTTTTACATGTCTTTTTTTGTATTTCATAATTGTGTTACTGTTTAAAATTAAGTAAAAGTCTTTAATAGCCTGATCAGTGGCAAGTTTTATTGCTACAACTTGCCCCTATACACTGTATATATCATTTAGCATGCTATTGGGGCATGTTGTCACAAAAGGACAATTTGCATTCAATTAACTGTATTTTTTATCTGGGGAATAAATATATTAAATATATTTTTAGGCAAGTAAGCTGATATATTTTCATGAATTGTTGTGCATTGTGTACTTGTTTTACTGTGTGACTTCCAATGTGATAGCTTTACCCTTATTTCAATTCACTATTGAGGAATGTCGCACAATGTGAGTTTTGTGTTAAATGAACTGTAGTTTTTGCCTGAGCAATAATGGTGGAAAATTTGCGTTTTTGTAGTCAAGACTGTCAAAAACAAACCCACCAAGAGTAAAATTCACTGGAGTAACAAGTGTGATAACTAGCCCTACACTATAAAACAAATATGTAAAAAATTTCAGAAGCAAAACACATATAAACTTACACACACTAACCGATCCGAGGTACAAATTTTATCACCGGTGCTAAGATTGCTGTTCTTTGTCACAGCGCTGAGATATTTCCCACATGGCTGTGCTGTATGACCCTGGCTTTCTAACAAGAACTTGTGGCACAAGCTAGAAAGGTGAGAATGGGTGACTGAAGTCAGTCAGATTTTAAGATAAATAAAGAATAAATATTTATGTTTTCACAGTTTAATACCTTCCATCTTGATAGTTTGCTCTGTCCTCTCTGTTTTTGTCAGCAACACCATGTCACAGTGAGAAGTGAGCAAATGTCACAGCACATCAGTACTGTTATTGTCTCACTTAAAACAGCAGACAAATACCAAGTGCTTTGTTAATATTCTGATCAAAATTCACATTATTCATATTAGATTAGGTCATAATGTGATTTGTCCTTCAAAGAGAATATGCAACACACACCACCACACATCCTCAGCTTTACTCTTCATCCTGAGAATGATGACCACCAGACCCCACAATATCTACTCTTAACAAACAGGATAACCGACCAAGGCCATTCACTGAGCACAGTAGTAAAAACAAAACCTCAGTCATTCTAAATCTATTCAAACTTAATTAACAGAGTACATATTTGCCCAGTAGCTCATATGAACAACATATACCATCTGTTTGCATTATATTAAATGACATAGCTCCGCCCAAGATGACTTCACAAAGTCACTTAATTAGCAGCAATTGGTTTAAAAACCTCATAGGAACACAATAACAACCAATCGTAACACCTTAGCAACTCCACCCAGAACAGCCAAGGAACTGCATAGTAACAGACTAACCACCCCAAAACCCCTAGCAACCACATAGCAACTATTCAGAACACCCAGGCAACATCTTAGAAACGCATAATGGCACTTGAGTAACCACAGTCACATACTATAAACTACCCAGAACACTAAAAGCACCAAAGCAATGCCCTTGCAACTATTTAGAATACCCAGCAACTGTATTATAACATGAACTCAGAAAACCTTACCAACCGCATAGAAACACCCCAGCAACCACATGAAAAAAACACACCCAGAAAACCTTAGCAACCACATAGCAACACCCAAGCAACCTCATAGTGACATGCCAAAAGCTAGGGCTGGGCATTGACATAAATTTTACGATTTGATTCGAATTCAATTTCGATTCGATTCGACTTAATTGGGGACTATCAGGTACATGGCAAATTTCCTCAAGGAGAAAAATATCGCTCAATGTTCAAGTATCACAGTTGGTACAGCGACTACATTTTTCTAGCTGATGAGTGAGTTTTTGGAAACTGAATGGCTTTTCTGAGGTAAATTTAACATTATGTGACATTGTTTAAAATGCGTTTTATTGATATCTTGCCTTGGTTGAAACACTGATTGAGCAATTACACATTTCGGTAAATTGTACTGTATTTTTCAACATACCTCAAGATGTCCATTCATGTTTATTCTGTGCTGTAACTAGTAAAGAGGAAGCAATCTGTTCACATGCGCTTCGCTCTTGATCTGAGGAGGCAACAACTCCAACAGTAGGCTATTAGAATTGAAAGAATTCGAAAGCTAAGACTCTGTTTTTATATCAGATGTAACTATCACAAAGCTTATTGAGATTTATTAGATGGGAGGTGCAATAAAAAACTTTGTTCATTCAGCTGAAAACAGCATTGATCGGATCTCAGGATTTAAGAATTGAAATTGGTTCTTCAAAATGGTAATGGATTAAAGTCGAGAAATCTGTATTTTTTTACCCAGCCCTACCAAAAAACACCAAAAACTCTCAGCAACCATGTAGTAACATGCTAAAACCCCATAAAACACACTAGCAACCCTCTAAAACACTTAACTAACCACATACTTAAATGTTTCGATAATACAATAGCTTACTTATTTGAAAGAACAGTATATATATATATATATATATATATATATATATATATATATATATATATATATATATATATATATATATATATATATATATATATATATATATATATATATATATATATATATATATATATATATATATAATCAGTTGTTCAAAATGCACTTTTTGGTACTGATCCAACTGACGCATTAAATAGCCTACAGTACATGCTGTCTTGTCCAATATGTTTATTGCTTCTAAGAGACCTTCCTGGCTACAGTAAATAAGACATGTGCTATCAGAGTCCTTCCTTCCATCCAGCAACATTAAAATATCTGAGATAATATCACAGTTAGCCGTGTTTTCCCTGCAGTGTTATCAAGCCCATCAATGTGATGCTGGTCTCCTTTGCCTTAATGGAAATCTGGCAGCATAAACAATACAGATGAACTCTCTGTTTGAGAATGATGTTTGGCAAACAGACTCCATCCACAAAGATACACACTAGTTCTTTCTCCACATGCTACTAGATGGGATATCATGAACAATAAAGAAAGGAGTGGTCTTTTGCATAGGGTTTTTGTGCATTTTAAAGAAAGCATTGATGTTCACTTAAAGGGTTAGTTCACCCCAAACTTATTCCATAATTTACTCAGCATCAAGTCATCCTAGGTGTATGACTTTCTTCTTTCAGCCAAACACAATCTCAGTTAAATATAAGAAAATATCCTGGCTTTTCCGAGCTTTTTAATGGGAGTGAATAGTAAGCCCCAAAAAAGTGAATCCATCCATCATAAAAGTAATACGCCTCCATGATGTAAAGAAAGGCATTCTGAAGAGAAGTGATGTCAATATTTATAACTATATATACTATAATCCCTGGCTTCCAGTAATGGCCGTACGTGAGTTGAGTTCGGGTGGAAGAGTGACCTCTGACCCAACGCATGACGTAATAACGAACACGGAAGCGCAGAGAATTTAGCAAAACAAAACTCTTGAACTTTTCAAGAGAAATGTCAGAGGAGCTTGAGTTTGTTGCTCAACCCAATTTGTTTGAACCGAGATAGGTGTCTTCTCTCAGGTAAGCTTGCACTGCTCCTACGTCATGCGTCAGGTCAGAGGTCACTCTTCTGCCGGAACTTTTTTTGGCTTCAAAATCTAAGGTACCATTCACTCCCATTATAAAGCTTAGAAGAGCCAATATATTTTTTAATGTAAATCCAAATGTGTTCGGCTGAAAGAAGAAAGTCATATACATATACTAACTTTTTAACAATTTATTGTATTTTTAGTAAAAGATTAGAAATATACAATGTCTCTGTATTTAAACCAATGTTAATAAAAGCAAAATTAATAAAAAAAAAAAAATGCTTTATAATTGCTCAAGTGTTTTGGGTCATTATATGATATATTGGCAAAAGTTTTGGGACGCCTGCCTTTACATGCACATGAACTTTAATGGCATCCCATTCTTAATCTGTAGGGTTTAATATGGAGTTGGCCCACCCTTTGCAGCTATAACAGCTCGAAGAGCATAAAAATTCTCCAAAATGTCTTGGTATGCTGAAGCATTAAGAGTTCCTTTCACTGGAACTATAGGGGCCAAGGCCAACCCCTGAAAAACAACCCCACACCATAACCCCCCTCCTCCAAACTTTACACTTGTACAAATTTACACAAGTACCGTTCTCCTGGCAACCTCCAAACCCAGACTCGTCCATCGGATTGCCAGACAGAGAAGCGTGATTGGTCACTCCAGAGAACACGTCTCCACTGCTCTAGAGTCCTGTGGCGAAGCGCTTTACACCTCTGCATCTGACGCTTTGCATTACACTTGGTGATGTAAGGCTTGGATGCAGTTTCTCTGACATGGAAACCCATTCCTTGAAGCTCTCTACACACTGTTCTTGAGCTAATCTGAAGGCCACATGAAGTTTGGAGGTCTGTAGCTATTGACTCTGCAGAAATTTGGCGGCTTATGCACACTGTGTGCCTCTGTGACCCTGCTCTGTCATTTTACGTTGCTATTTTTTCCATTTGCTTTCACTTTGTTAAAATACTACAAACAGTTGACCGTGGAATATTTAGTAGTGAGGAACTTTCACAAATGGACTTATTGCACAGGTGGCAAACGATCACGGTACCACACTTGAATTCACTGAGCTCCTGAGAGCGACCCATTCTTTCATAAATGTTTGTAGAAGCGTCTGCATTTTATACTGTTTTATACACCTGTGGCCATGGAAGTGATTGGAACATCTAAATTCAATGATTTGGAGTTTGGATGGGTGTCCCAATACTTTTTGGCAATATAGTGTATTTGCGTACTGATCCAATTAAAAACATTCAGAAAAGTGAAAGCACATCAGTAAATATATACGTAATGATATTCTTTTTTTACCCTTTTTTCTACCTTAGGTTCTGATGTGCATATCCTGTGACAAGGAAAGATGAAGTCTTTCAACTTAACTCTTTTTCAAGCCCCAGCCATGCTAACAAGACTGACTTTTTCCTAGCCAGTCCATTCACAGCTGTTGAGATTGTTCTCATTATTCTCGGCCTGAGCACTTTAAGTCTGATCACAATTATTGGCAATGTGCTGGTCATGCTCTCTATCAAGGTCAACAGGAACCTTCAGACAATCAACAACTACTTCCTGTTCAGTCTAGCATGTGCCGACCTGTTCATCGGTGTTTTCTCCATGAACCTCTACACTGTGTACATTGTGACTGGCCACTGGCCTTTAGGAGCTTTGGTCTGTGACCTCTGGCTGGCTCTGGACTATGTGGTGAGCAACGCCTCTGTTATGAACCTCCTCATCATCAGCTTCGACCGATATTTCTGCGTCACCAAACCTCTCAGTTACCCGGTCAAACGGACCCACAAGATGGCAGGCATGATGATCGCAGGAGCTTGGATCCTGTCATTCATTCTCTGGGCTCCAGCCATCCTGTTCTGGCAGTTCATCACGGGCAGCCGGACGGTTCCTGAAGGCGAGTGCTACATCCAGTTTTTCTCTAATGCTGTGGTCACCTTCGGCACCGCCATCGCTGCCTTTTACCTGCCAGTTATCACTATGACAATACTGTACTGGCAGATCTCCAAAGCCAGCCGCAGTCGTGTGCGAAGCAGAGACAATCGGAGAGTATCCAGAGTCAGTAATGATGGAGGCCAGGCTAGAACTGCAACTGAGAGCAATAAGGAGAGGAAGTCAATCCAAGGAGGAGAGGAAATGGTTCCACGTAGGCAGAGTGCTTCAGATGCCACTACAGGTTTGTATGACATTTTTCTTACATTGAACACAATGAATGTTCAAACTGCTCTTTATACAATGTACATATAGAGAACAGGGGCTCCAAAAAAGACAAAAGAGAAGCATAAAAATCTATATGAGGAGTTTCCAAACTTGTTGATTTGTTCACCCAAATCGAATCCATATTAATAGAACGGTTTAGTCCGAATTTTCACAATCGTTTATATGATGAACAGGCTTATTATGAAGGCTTTATTTATTAAATAAATTAAATATAATGTTATTAATAAAATTATATTTAATTTGAGTTAATAAAGCAAATGTCTACTTATTTTAAAAGTGTTTTAGATATATACACCAAAAGAAAAAACAGTATTTATATAAACTGTACCTGTCAACATTTTTTTTTATGTTTTTGAAAGAAGTTTCATGTGCTCAGCAAGGCTGAATTTATTTAATAAAAAATACAGTAATATTGCAAAATATTTTTTACAAATTAAAATAAATATTTTTCTATTTGAATATATATTAAAAAATATATATTTCTGTAATGAAAAGCTGAATTTTCAGCATCATGACTCCAGTCTCCGTGTCACATGATTCCTTCAGAAATCATTCTAATATTATATGATTTGCTGCTCAAGAAACATTTCTTATAATTATCAATATTGAAAACAGTTGTAATACTGATTTTTCAGGATTCTTTGATGAATAAAAAGTTCAAAGAAAAGCATTTATTAAATATAAATATTTTGTAACATTACACAATTATTATGTATGCATGTATCACATACAAGGATTTATAAATCAATTTAATACATCCTTGATGAATAAAAGTATTAATTTCTCTCTTTTTTAATCTTACCACAAATTTTTGAATGGTATCGTTTCCACAAAAATGTTAAGCAGCAAAATCTATAATATAATTGTATATATTATATTGTATATAATTGTGTGCATGTGTGTATTTATGTTTTAAAAATTGGATTGAGTAATCTCTAATATCTTGCGATATCTGACAGTAATAGTAAATTTGTTAAAAATCAATTAATATCTAAACATTAAAACATTAACTAATTTCCTATTCTAAAATTGTTTTGTTCACTCAAATTTTCTACATACAAAGTATTTAGTCAGCCACCAATTGTGCAAGTTCTCCCACTTAAAAAGACGAGAGAGGCCTGTCATTTTCATCATAGGTACACTTCAACTATGAGAGAAATCCAGAAAATCACAGTCTGATTTTTAAAGAATTTATTTGCAAATTATGGCGGAAAATAAGTATTTGGTCACCTACAAAAAGCAAGATTTCTGGCTCTCACAGACCTGTAACTTCTTTAAGAGGCTCCTCTGTCCTCGACTTGTACCTGTATTAATGGCACCTGTTTGAACTCGTTATCATTATAAAAGACACCTGTCCACAACCTCAAACAGTCAGACTCAAAACTCCACTATGGCCAAGACCAAAGAGCTGTCAAAGGACACCAGAAACAAAATTGACTGAGTCAATAGACTGAATCTGCAATAGGTAAGCAGCTTGGTGTGATGAAATCAACTGTGGGAGCAATTATTAGAAAATGGAAGACATACAAGACCACTGATAATCTCCCTCGATCTGAGGCTCCACGCAAGAGGGGTCAAAATGATCAAAAATCCCAGAACCACACGGGGGGACCTAGTGAATAACCTGCAGAGAGCTGGGACCAAAGTAACAAAAGCTACCATCGGTAACACACTACGCCGCCAGGGACTCAAATCCTGCAGTGCTTAAGCCAATACATGTCCGGGCCCATCTGAAATTTGCTAGAGAGCATTTGGATGATCCAGAAGAGTATTGGGAGAATGTCATATGGTCAGATGAAACCAAAATATAACTTTTTGGTAAAAACTCAACTTGTCGTGTTTAGAGGAGAAAGAATGCTGAGTTGCATCCAAAGAACACCATACCTACTGTGAAGCATGGGGGTGGAAACATCGTGCTTTGGGGCAGTAAAAACCTCCTTCCATCAGCAAGGGCATTAAAGATGAAACATAGCTGGGTCTTTCAGCATGACAATGTTCCCAAACGCACTGCCTGGGCAACGAAGGAGTGGCTTCGTACAAAGCATTTCAAAGTCCTTGAGTGGCCTAGCCAGTCTCCAGATCTCAACCTCATAGAAAATCTTTGGAGAGAGTTGAAAATCGGTGTTGCCCAGCAACAGCCCCAAAACATCATTGCTCTTGAGGAGATCTGCATGGAGGAATGGGCCAAACTACTAGCAACAGTGTGTAAAAACCTTGTGGAGACTTACAGAAAACGTTTGACCTCTGTCATTGCCAACAAAGGGTATATAACAAATTATTGAGATTAACTTTTGTTATTGACCAAATACTTATTTTCCACCATAATTTGCAAATAAATTCTTTAAAAATCAGACAATGTGATTTTCTGGATTTTTTTTTCTCATTCTGTCTCTCATAGTTGAAGTGTACATATGATGAAAATTACAGGCCTCTCTCATCTTTTTAAGTAGGATAACTTGCACAATTGGTGGCTGACTAAATACTTTTTTCCCCCACTGTATATAATCGTACCATCTACCGAAAGCCATAGCTTTGTGTGACAAACAGATTGCAATTTAATCTACTGAGACATATTAACTTCTTTTATGGTCTTTTTTGGATCTTGGCAGCAGACCATATTCAGTCGAACACAAGTATTGTTTCCCCCCAGTTATCTGAACCATATATAGTTAAATCTTGTCATTATCAAAGATCTCACTGAAAATATATTGTACCCACCTGCAGGAGAAGAACAGGAGAGTGAGAATGACTCTATATCTGGAAGTGTGCTCGCTTCAAACCACCGGGATGAGGAGGCCGTGTCTATAAGCACTAACGGTGACATCAGAAGCTGTCAGACCCAATCAGCTCCGTTGGCCACAGGAAGTTGGGTCAGATTTACTTGCTTCAGAACAACATCCCAAAAGGACCTGCAAAACACCTATAAACCCAACAGCGGAGGTCAGGACATGACCAACGGGAAGGAAAGGCTGAGTCTGGTGTCGCAGAAGATTCTCATGCCACGGTATCAGAAGAGGAAGAGTTTATCCTCGCGGGAGAAGAAGGTGACAAGGACCATAATGGCCATTCTGGTGGCGTTTGCAGCCACATGGACTCCCTACAATGTCATGGTACTCGTCAACACTTTTTGCTCGGTCTGTATTCCAAACACAATGTGGATCTTTGGCTACTGGCTCTGCTACATGAACAGTACGGTTAACCCTGCTTGCTATGCCCTGTGCAATGCCACCTTCAAGAACACCTTCAAACAGCTGCTGACATGCAAGTACAGGAATATTCATGCCAACAGAAAACAATAAGACAGTGGGCAAAGTTGTATGCACTTATAAACAGTTTCACAGAGAATATCCAGAAGTCTGGTGGTTTGTATCTATAGACCTCATTCACAGCAGCACCATCATTCATTTTTAACTGGAATGAAAGCAAGGCTGTGAGGGATAGATATTCATCTCTTCAGTGGGTTGTACTGTTATTTAATGTGTGTTTGTGCTAAACACTGCAAAAATATCTTTCCAAGAAATTGCAGAAGGCAAAAAAACTCCAGACAACACGATCTGTGGAAAATGATAAGTGATCTAAGAGCTTTGCAGCTTTTTACAGCAGATGCCACTGAAAAATGTATCCCTCACAGCCTCGCTTTCATACCTGTCATGACGCTGCTCTGAATAAGGTCTATATTCCTGGGTTTGAAAATACCAGGCTAGGCCAAGCTGTTGAATCATTTAAATGTTATTTCAGCAGCCAAATTATTAGAAGATTATGGAAAAGAAGCAGTGAACAGTTTAATGTTTTATTTCTTGCGTTATTAAGTTTTGGTCTTAAGTTTAAGTGATCAGTTCAACTTTTGTAACATCATAAATGTAAAGACATATATCAACCTTTATATATATAAAATGTGAACCATTTGCAGAATCTGTGAATAATTTTAACTAAATAAGAGAGATCATACAAAAGGCATGTTTTGTTTTATTTAGTGCTGTCCTGAATACAATATTTTACATAAGACAGAAAAATAGCTTAATTTTCTTAAAATGACCCTGTTCAAAAGTTTATGAACCACTGGTTCTCAATACTGTGTCGTTCCCTGGATTACCTGTTTTTTTGTCTTGTGATGGTTGTTCTTGAGTCCCTTGTTTGTCCTGAGCAGTTAAACTGACCAACGTTCTTCAGAAAAATCCTCCAGGTCCTGAAAAGTCTTCAGTTTTTGCATATCTGAAACCCTCTCCAGCAGTGACTGTATGATATATATATATATTTTTTAGATCTATTAAAAAAAGTTTCAAACATTCACCGTTGCTCCAGAAGGAAACACGATGCATTGAGAGCATGGGGGGTGAAAACTTTTGAACAGGATGAAGAAGACATTTTTTCTTATTTTGTTTAAATATGAAATCAATTCATTCAGTACTGCCCTTCAGAAGCAACAGAAGATGCTTACATGTTTCCCGGAAGACAAATAAGTACAATTTACCTTGATCTTCAAATTCAATAAGTTTTCACCCCCAGCTCTTAATGCATGGTGTTTCCTTCTGGAGCATCAGTGAATGTTTGAATCTTTTTTAATAGTTGTGTGTGAGTTCCTCAGTCGTCCTCAGTGTGAAAAGATGGATCTCAAAATCATTCAGTCACTGCTGGAGAGGGTTCAAATATGCTAAAGATGCTGGAAAACTGAAGAGTTTGCAGGACCTGAAGGATTTTTCTGAAGAACATTGGGGAGTTTAACTGCTCAAGACAAACAAGGGACTCAAGAACAACCATCACAAGACAAAAAAAAAAACAGCCGAGGATCATCGAGGGAGCAACACAGTTTAAGAATCAATATACATAAACTTTTGAAAGGGGTAAATTTTAATAAATGTAGCTAAAAAAATTCTGTCCTGTGGACTGTAAACATATTAATGTAAAATATCTTATTCAAGACAGCACTAAATAAAAAATAACATTTTATATGATTTCTCTTATTTTGATAAAATTATTCACATTTTCAGATTCTGCAAGGGTTCACATATTTTATATATATATATATATATATATATACATATACATACTGTTCTTTCAAATATCCTATTCATCAGAGAATCCTGGAAAAAATATATCACGGTTTCCACAAAAATATTAAGCATCAAAGCTGTTTTCAACATTTATAATAATAAATGTTTTTGAGCAGAAAATCATCATATTAGAATGATTTCTGAGTGATCATGTGACACTGGAGACTGGAGTCCTGATTTTTTAAATATATCAAAAGACTTACTTTAAATTGTATTAATATTTCATAATATTACTGTTTTTTTTTTTACCAAAGAGAACTCCATTTAACGCACATTTGGTAAATCACGTGTAGTTCTCTACATATTTAGATATTCCTGTCATTAAGCAGTTATGCTAATAATGGTGTTTCATCATTATATATAATGTGTAACTTATAATTCACACATCTTTTGACTAATAAATCTGGCTTTTACAGCTATTTGTCATTACATTAAAAAAATGCTTTAAAAACCATTTCATATAAATTTATAACTGATGCATTCTAGATTTGTAAAAACGAATACTTTTTTGGTAACACTATTTTAAGGTGACGTAGTTGCATGCTACAACACATACTTACTAATAACAGTAAATTCTGCATAATTACATAACTAACCCTACAGTAAGTACATGTAATTAATACTATTACTCTTATCTGAGTAACTACAATGTAACTACGTCACCTTAAAATAAAGTGTAACCAGTTTTTTCCCCTGATTGTGATCATTCTTTGCTTATGTGATTATGTAGTTTACGTGTACATAAACACAGTCAATTATGTTAATTTATGTGTATATGCACGTTTTAGTTTTCTTTTTAAGTCTTTTTATGTGGTGGGTAAAACAAAAAATAGTGGGATTATGGAAAGAAATATAATGCCAAGAGAAAGAAATGATTTGGAGAACATAAGTATATAAAAATAATAATAACAGGAAAACAATTTAGTTAAAAACTATTTTAGCTTTAATCATTTATCATAGGAAAATAAACAGACATCTTGTAGTTTTTAACAAGCAAACTGGCCTTTTTCTTTTTTAAACAAAGTTTAAATTGCATATGTTCCATTTTACCAGGGAGGAATCACATAAAACGAACAAGCAAGATTTCCGTCAGTCCACACACGGTAAACTTTTTTTTCTCTCTCTCCAATTTACAGTATAATGCTGGTATTTCAGGATAAATGCTTAAAGGCAGTGACAAAATGCGTTTGTCAGTGGAAATGAGAATAGAAGACATTTTACCTCAATATGAAGCTCTAAAACAAAGTAGAGAATAAAGGCATTCAAGGGAACCATCATAATTCAGACTATACCATTAGGAAGGCTGTTCAGTGTTTTATTGCTGATTCAATTTGAACTACATCAAGCCTCTTTTCCAAACAGGCTTCGTAACAAAGTACATGATGGTGTGACTGTGCGTCTTAATAATATAATACACGTCTCTAGAAAAACAAGACATCACTGGCGACACTGAGGTAGCGTAAACGTTACGAGGCGTAGCAGGGCAGGATCTCAGAGGCGTCTCCTAAACCCTTGACCTCGGTCATTTGCCAAAGTCCTAAGTTCAGCACCTTAAGGCAGGGCAGCTGCGTGATTCTCTCGAGTCCCCTTTTGGTTATTTTGGTGCAGCCGTACAGGTCGATCCCGGTCAGCTGCGTCAGATGATCCGCAATGAGCTCGAGGCCCTTGTCCGTGATCCGGACGCATTGGCCGATGTTCAGCGTCTTCAGCTCGTGCATCTGCCGGACCATCCTGTTGATCCCGTCGTCGCTGATGTGGCACGAGCAGAGCGACAGGGATTTGAGCTGGTACAGGCCCTGCGCGATGTAAGCCAGGCTCTGGTCGCCCACTTTGTCGCAAAACGACACGTCCAGCCCGTACAGCCTCAAAGCGCCCATGGAAAGATGCATGATCCCCGTGTCGCTGATGTTATCGCACGAGCGCAGGTTAAGCGTCCAGAGTTGGGTCATGTGTGACAGGTGGATCATCCCTGCGTCGGAAATCCCGCCGCAGAAGCTCAAGTTCAGGACTTTCAGCTTGTTTAGGCCCTTGGAAATGTGCTTGAGCGAAAGATCGGTGAGTTTCTGACAGTCCTGCAAGGTGAGGTGCTCCAAACTCAGGCAGCCCTCCGCGGCGCTGCGCGTCATGCCGGCCAGGTGCCCGATGCCCACGTCCGAGACGTGCCGGCAGCTTCTCAAGTTCAGGCTCTTGAGGTTATGAAGGCCCCAAGCGATGAGCAACAACCCCGTGTTGGTGATATTACTACACCCACCGAGATCCAACAGTTCTAGGTTCTTCAGATACTGCGCAATCCTGCCCAAACTGGAATCGGTGATCTGTTTGCAAAGGCTGAGGTTGAGGATCCTCAGTGAGGGGATGTCCTGCACGAATGCATGACCGAGGCCGTTATCCGTTAGGTTGTAGCATCCACTCAAGTTAAGGCTCTCGATGTTGGGCATGCCCTGAATAACATAGCTAAGGCTGCGCCTCAGGCTGAGGATCTGTACTTTCTTGATCCCTCTGGTTTGGAGGCTGGGGAAGAGCGATGGATTTGCTCTTCTCAGATGGAGTTTGGCTTCCACTCCCCTCCAGACGGATTTGTGGTACGAGGCGTCTCTCCACGCCGTGCACACTTGCGCGACTCTGCCTTTGCCTTTAACATCCAGGTAGTTGAAAATCATCGCTAGGATCTCCGGGAAAAGGCTCGAGACGTGAATCTCCATTTCTAAGAGCAGCTCGTTAGCTTAGCGAAGTTAGTAGTCTGGGATTCTGCCGGCGAGGACCGCATGTAAAAAACAAAACGCCGGGAGAAATGTCCGAACGAAGTAAACGTACAACAAAAATAAAACACGAACGCGCTTTGTTGCATTTAAAACTTGGTGTAAGATTCATTCGATTGGAATAACCAGCATACGTCGGAGTAGACGCTGTATTTGCACCGCCAGGTCTTTGTAACGGCTGTTTCCAGGTCGCGACGCATGTTCATTAAATATAAATGTGAATCCATGAAAAAGCTCGCCAAGAAGACTTTGGAAAATGAAACGTTAATGGTTGGAGAAAACAAACGATTTCGCGTGAATACAAATCAGCCATTTGACGAAAACTATGGAGTCCGGTTTCCGGTAGCCTTTGTCTTCATCCTTTCAAAACGGGGAGGGTGACTTTTCGCCGGGCTGTTTTTATTGTATGGAAAAAGCCATATGTTTATGTTCAAAATGTCTTAAATGTATATCAAACTTCGTCTTTTTTTCTTTGAAAACATATGAAGCACTGCCTTTGCTCAAATTAATTCAAATTGTGTTTATTCAAAACAACAACATCCCCCACTAATCGTGATGGTATGTCCGACTCATTACTGCGAATCGGTTCTTTGGATCAGATTCCAAGAATCGGTTCGCAAAACTGATAAAAGCTTTACGTCAACGCGCAAATACTAAAATACACAAATTGTGGTCGACATTTTCATAAAACATAAAAAAAAATCATAAAATCAGACATTCAGCTAATAAACACAATACAAAATAATCAACGCCTAATAAATGGTTGTAGCAGATAATATAATTTAAATAATTAAAATGTACTAACTAAATCGGTTTTGTGTGTTGATAAAACACAAAATTAGGTCCTCATATATCTGATAGTTGGGTACTAATGTAACTTTGAGTCAAATTCTCGTTTCACAAATGCATATGGCTCACTTATTGTTTTTGTTGTTGTTGCTTATTAGGATTTTAACGGGATCTCGGTTCAGTGAATTGACGAGTTGTAAGTTCCAGAACCGGATCGAATTCGTGATCTAATCGTTCAGATCGGTTTTATTAAGAATTTTAACTGATTTATTGAAAAGATTCAGTTCAAACGAACGATTCACTAATGAGTCAAACCTTGCTTCCGGCTCAACGTGACGGGACGTAAACAAATATAAGCTCCTGTTGTCTAGTTTTCACGCTTATTTCCAATGCAAACCTGTTCATCAACATGAGCCTTACCAGTATAAAACCCAGCCATACTCTTGTACTTTGAAACAGTCATAATAAACATGAAGCACAAACGTATTTTACTACAAATTCAGTCATGTTGAGGTTGTCCACAGCAGCACACATGAAAGCTGATAACAAATTCAGTATGAAACAAAGCAGACTTCAGAAATGACAGTGCAAGGTAATAAAGTACCACTGTAAACCATTTAAATTTCTAAAAACGTTCCTTGTGTAAAAAACTATGCAAGATATGCTCAATTTCCTTCTATAAAACTACAGAGAAATTGATCAATTTATAACCCAAGTCAAAAAGCTTCCATACATAAAAATAAGAGAAACAAAAATCACAACAAAAAACTCTTTACCTTATCATCATACAATGGGGCTTTATGCATCCTTTCTGTTTTATATTCTACATTTATCCAATTATGCTTATTTAACCCGTTCAAATAACTCTTAAATTCTAAAGAAATCAGACAATAGTCTTTTTAAATTAAGCAAATGCTTTATCAAATTACCTTATAAAATAGCATATTATAGCCAATAGAAATGTTCTATTTCAGTTTCATCTAACACCATTTTATCAACTAGCTAAAAGGGAGTTTTTGTTAACACATTCAATTAGCAAACACTGCTTGCTCTCTGGCAGCTCATTATCATCACATAAAAAAGCAACAAGCTTGAAAACTTACAATGTTCTGCACTGTATTGTCATTAGCAATAGTTATTCTCACACGTTTCATTTTATACCATTAAGAGTGCAGGTTAGATTGGCAATGATTTATAAGCACTAAATGTAGTTTTTTAAAGCCCTATGACAATAAATAGTGCATGAGATCAAGAGTGACAATAATGGAAGAGATTTCTACGTTTAGTGATACTGTCGCCTCATAACACAATACGTTGAGTAAAGCTCACTTAAGGTGCAGTCACATTTCAAGAGCTAAAAAGGTCAATTGTTTAATGTATGAAGCACAGCTCACACAGAAGTCACTTTCAAACCAAGCAGCTTTCTGTTGGTCAATGCAGCAAATTTGTGAAATTCCCTTGAAAGTCGCATGGATTCCTATTGAAACGACTGGATTTCGCTCACGAAAACTTGCCAAACGACAGTAAACGTGACTGCACCTTTAAACATTAAAAATGCGTATTAATTCAAATAGACACATTCCATGTCTATTGTCAATGAAAAACTATGTAGAAAAATTCAAAAAAATCATCCACAGGTTAGAACATTATGAAAACAATTGCTTTAAATCGAGTCCTCTCCCATTTTTCCTCAAAGCAGCCCTGGCTTTTGCACAAAGCTGGAAGGAAATTCCAGTTTGAAAAATACATAACGTACGGAGCAACTTCAAAGTTCACAGAAAATAGTAGTAGTTTATAATCAATTGAAATGGATTCCTCACAGCAATTCATTCCATCAGCTAGTTTTCCTGCTTGTTCCAAAAGAATCGGAGCGGCAGTGGGAAAAGTCAATGAAGAGTCCGTCTGGATCTGATTCCAGTGAATCCAGCCCCTGCATTACAATCGTCTCCGGACTGGAGGAGCAGCTTGGAGGTGACGAAAGGCCTTTGTCCACCTCGGATGAAGCCACCTGGGCGTCCGGTGTGTGCAGACACCCCGCCGAGGTGTGGATGAAGACAGGCGGGGAAATTAGAGTGGGCTGTTCCGTGGCCCCTCGCACCACACCAGACAGGGTCAGGTCATGATCCAGTGACAGTCTGGGGGTCGAGCTTGTCTCTATTCCCACAGACAGTGCCGAATAGCCCTGGTGCTCTATGCAGGAAGTGACATCACATGCAGAGTGACGCCGGATGCCCACGCTGCCCACAGAGCTCACTTCGGAGTCGTACTCGGCTACGGGGGTCAGCATGGGGATGTTATAACTCTTGGAGCGCACCACCGGGTTACTGGAGGGCAGGTCTGCAGACTTGGACCAGCAATACTGCAAACGCCTCTCTGGAAAGATTTTTAAGAAATTAGTAATGATATTCTGCTTAGTACAGTTCTGACATACTTAGAATGTATCAGTGGCTTAATCACATATAATCATGGGTGGAGAACATAATTGCGGGATCTTTAAAGGGACAGTTCATCTATTTATTAAATGCATGTGTAAAGTTAAAAGTAAACACATTTATCAGATTTGATATTACTGTTTTATTATGCTTTTGCTGCAATTCATGAGATAAATCACAATAATTTGATTCTACTGAAAGCCCTAATTTTTAACAGTAATAAATATAGAAAAATAAATTGAATACAATTTTGTGTTCAGTCACGGGAATTATTCAGAAATTATATTAATATGATGATTTGCTGCTAAAGAAACATTTATTATTATTATCAATGTTGTGATAATAATAATAAATGTAAAATAATTGTTTTGTATTTTACCATAGAAATAGAGAAATTTATGAAAAAGCATTATATTTAAAGATGAAAAAATTAGTTAATTTATTACAACTCATTTATAGTGTGTGAGATTAAGCTCAAAATATTAATCTTGATTTCATAAAGAGATAATTTGCTTAGTAATATCTGGAAAATATTTACTGTATTTTTATCTTTTTTTCTACACAGTGGTAGAATAACGCTCGTTGTATAAACCGAAGAGAAATATTTTTAATTCAATTATTTATAAGTCGCTTTTAACAATAAATAACATGGGTAACAGTGGCGAGGAGAAACTCTATAAAAACAATACAGGAATATGAATTATGTCTCAAGAAATAACATATGTCACAAAGGAGGAGAGATAAAAACTGGAGTAATAAATTACATAAATTATAAATTACATTTGAAAATATATTCAAAGAGAAAAAAGTTTGCAATAACTATTTGTATTTATTTAAATATTGTGACACATGAGTCACACAATACATTGAATATTTTTGTTAAATTACTTTATTTCTATTTCCCTCAGGAAGGCACATTGTACATTGATCATGTTAACTTAATAAACATGTCAAAACGTCCAATAAAGTTTCACAATATAATTTTTTTACTGTATTTTGATTTTATTTATTTTTTAAACACAGTCTTGCAAATAAATGCAGACTTGGTGAACATTAGGGACTTAAAGAACTTCTTACAGTGCTTACACTTAAACCCAAACTTTTTTTTACAGTGGTGTGATTTTCTTCTGTTCTTAAAACTAATAAAAGCAAAGCTCCTTTTTATTTTGTGTGACCTATCCTGTTAAGTTCTTTACTTCAGAAAGAAACCAATATTAAACAGACTAAATGCTGGGTCTGAAATGCTCTCACCAATCGCACAGGAGCAGTGACAGGCGCCACACTCATGTGAACACAGTCCCTGCGTGCCCAGGTACGGCGACACCACCTTCTGAATCAGAGACTCCAGCTTCAGGTATTCTTCACTCACACCTTTAGATTCATGAACCCCCTGTAAGATGTGAAGATGACATATTTAGGAGTTTCAACTATAACCCTATTAAAATATGAATTACAGTCATTCTAGTTGCGATGCACAAGACTTATGATTAATGTCTCACTCTATATGACACAATTGCTTACAGCATCACAAATGACCTGTCCTGAAGTCACCATGTTATCATTTCTGGGTGCAGCTCATGACAGTACGGCTGGATCTTTCACATTATCTAAGAGGATTTTGAAAAGGGAATGATTTCTGGTACCTGCAATACCAAAAGCATCTGGACGATGGAGGGAGGGACACGGGCTCGTGGTCTGGACAGAGCCTCCTCCAGCTTCACGTTAAGGGTGATGGTGTTTCGAAAGTGCAGCAGGGCCAGCTGACGCACCGATGGCTCCTTCCCCTAAACATGAACATGCGTACAGATTCACACACCACCGCTGTATCTGATTTCTGACCGGTTATTTTGAGTGTGACTGGACTGTACCTGGACGGGGTGGAAGATGGCTTGAAGCATAGTGAGAACATCACAAAAGAAAAAGTCCCATGTCTCAGCCAAAGAGTCCAATAACTTCTGACCTATTTTCAGCCAGACGAGAAACACTTTGTATTGTTTGTGTACCAAGTGAAATGCTGTGTAATGAGGCAATTCTGTAAATATAATGTATTTGTTGTTGAAATGGGATGGTATACCTTCATAAAATCGTATTTTATCCCGTAAAATGACCATGCCTTTAGTTAAAAGTTGATTCTGATAATGAGGAAAAAGGGATAAAATTATTATATTTTTAAAAATTCATTTTTGTGTAAATGGAACACATCTATGGAAAAATACAGAATTCTTATTTTCTCACCTGGAGGTATTCGGTAAAGAACGAGCCCAGTTCTGTTTTCAATAGCTGCCTGATAAAAATAAATATAATATCATAGAATTTTAAACACATTAACAAATATTTCAGAAGAGAAATCATTCTTACATAATGTATAGAAAAATAAAGCAATTTGACATAAATGACTGTCAAGAATATGTTCAAATATTTCACCCCAAAATGTAATGAAAAAGCAATTATATTTATTTATAATATATACAATAGCAGCAAAATTGAAATACAGTACACACTTCTGTTCAAAAGTTTTTTATTGCTTTTAAAAAAGAACCATCTTCTGTTCAGCAAGACTGCATTTATTTGATCAAAATATAGTAAAAACAGTAATATTGTGAACTATTATCACAATTTAAAATATATTCAAATAAAAATATATTCAAATATTTGAAAGAGCTATTTATTCCAGTGATGGTAAAGCTGAATTTTCAGCATCATTACTCGTTGTCTTCAGAAATCATTCTAATATGCTGATTTCCTGCTCAGAATTATGTTGAAAACAGCTGTTCAGCTTATTTTTGATTCTTTGATGAATAGAAAGTTCAAGAGATTGAACATTTATTTGAAATAGAAATCTTTTGTAACATTATAAATGTCTTTACTCTCACTTTTGATCAATAATGCATGCTTGCTGAATAAAAGTATTCTTTTTTTCTTTAAAAAAATCAGACTGACCCCAAATGTTTTAATTATACTTTACAGTATATTTATAATATATTTTATATAAAAGTGCCTGTTTTTGTACATTTTACATTGATATAGGCATAAGTTTAATGACTATTAAGCACATTTCCCCCAAATACTAAAGAAATGCAAAACAAATTCTACTTAATTGACACAATTATTTATACATCAAGGTATTACTATTATCATTACTATCTTTAACTTGTGCTATTTTTATTACAGGTTTTTTTTTATCACTGTGTCCAGACAGAAGGATTCTCAGTAGTCCATTATACTATGGTATATAGAGACACAAACAAGAATCACAAACAAACCTAATAGTAAAAAAATCACAATAATGAGAATTAAGATACATAGAATAGTATCAAAAAATGTAATGCAAAAAAAGGTATAAAAATAAAGCTTAATTTTCTTGAAATTTCTTAATTTTTACTTGTGATTTTGGGAAATTAAATATGATGTGGGTATGTTTTCCTTATTTGAGATGTTATTGCTTCACAGTTTTTCTTGTAATAGTTACATAATAGCGGGCCGAGGCTCTGCGTCCTCTCACAACTGTTCTGTGCTGATAATGTGAAGCCTCAGATCATAGCTGCCAAGTGTACATTTTACACTCTGCTAACAGTTACCATTATAATGAAATAAATAATTCACAAAAATGTTAAAAATGAACAAAAGATCGGTCTGCTGTGACAATGTTGTTTTGCCTCACCTCACTCCTTCATTGAGCGTATAGAGTTCATTGTCTGCCAGGCCTTTCTTTTGGAATACAGCAATAACTGCGTTGTGAATGCTGCAATAAATCGCACAGACATGAAATTACATCTCAGTTCATGACAGTTATAGACATACGCTGGGCACAAAATACGCACTAACCTGTTCCATGTGGCATTAGGGCCGGATCCTCTCTCCTCCAACGAAGCCTTTTCATTTTTCCCCAGCTGACTCAGATTTGGAGAACTCACCAACTTCAACCGGTACAGAGTCCTCATGGTTCAAACAGAGGAATAAAAACACAGTACAGTTAGTCCAGAACAACAACAACAAGTGAGAGAAGGGGAGGAGCTAGAAGGATGCAGCAAGAGACATGGAAGGGGAGGAAACTACTGTTTTACTGTTGAGAAATCAATTTCCTTCCTCCTAACATTACATTCCTATCCGTTCCTCAGTCTCTCTCTCTTCCTCTGTCAAACGCACATGCAGACCCACAAGGATAAACCGATCTTGTTTAATAGTTATGCAACACAAAAACTCTGTTCTTTCACACTCCCAGTACAAGGGAGTGACAGCCCGCTCCTCCAGTGCAGTGTGAGGTTTTAAAATACCTCAGATCATGAGGTTTGTGGAATAGAGGTGCCTGATATTACTTTTCTGAGCACTGAAACTTTTTGTGCCAAGAGGATGATAAAAAATAGACTATATTTTGCAAATAATATATCTTATAGATTACATTTTATTTGTTTATATTATTATTACTTTATATTAATATTTTCATATTATTCCTATATTTATATATGTATATTCAAAAATAAAAATATGATAAAATGTCATATATATAATACAGTATAAGAATAAATAAAAATATAGCTGCAAGAAGCAATTAAGGGGCCAAGCACAAAGAAGGCACAAAAAGTTATGCCAACATGGCTGGGAGCATCAGACTAACTCCAACAATGAGTAATTAAAGACATTTAATGGTTTAATAGTATATGCCATTAGGTGGCGCTGTTACGAAATTGATGTGGTCATAATGACATACAAATGCCCTGTCCATATACACACAACTGCGGTCTTTGCACTTGAACACTTTTCTACTTACATGAAATGTGCAACACTTCTTTTACTACCAAATTATATGTAATATCTAATTAATTTAACTTACAGTCGAATGTTTTCCTCGACATCTCTTGATTTCGGGGCACGCAAGTTCCCGAACACAATGCATGTGGGTTTATTGTGCATTAAAGGATTAGTTCACTTTTAAATAAACTTTTGCTGATAATTTACTCACCCCCATGTCATCCAAGATGTCCATGTCTTTCTTTCTTCAGTCGAAAATAAATTAAGGTTTTTGATGCAAACATTCCAGGATTTTTCTCCTTATAATAGACTCAATGGACCCCAAACGGTTCAAGGTCCAATGACAGTTTCAGTGCAGCTTCAAAGGGCTTTAAACCATACCAGACGATACCAGACGATGAATACGGGTCTTATCTTTTACGTTGAAAAGGTCACGCTTGTTGTAGGCAGAAGTACCGAGTCGTTGTTGAACGTGCAAATACTCAGTCAAACAGCGCTTACAAAAAAGGGAGTTAAAAGGTAAAACAACGATGTTGGACGATTTTGAATCCTCCTTCCGCTCATTTGAAAACACTGACTCGGTATTTCCGCCTATGATAAGCGTGACCTTTTCAATGTAACTGCGTATTACGTGACGTCACGTACACATATCACAGAACGGAGCAAGGCGAACATTTGTGCTTATAAAACTTAAACTTTTGATTTTTTTTTTTAAATGACCGGTCGTTTCGTTAGATAAGACCCTTATTCATCGTCTGGTATGGTTTAAAGCCATTTGAAGCTGCACTGAAACTGTCATTCGGACCTTGAACCGTTTGGGATCCATTGAGTCTATTATAAGGAGAAAAATCCCGGAATGTTTGCATCAAAAACCTTAATTTATTATTTTTTAATTTATTAACTTATTTATTATTAAAGAAAGACATGGACATCTTGGATGACATGGGGGTGAGTAAATTATCAGCAAAAGTTTATTTAAAAGTGAACAAATCCTTTAAGGGCACTGCCCTTTGGCATTTTTAAGACATGGGACAGTTTTGTGCACTTACTTCCTGATGAGTGCACGCGCACTCAAGTGGCCCAGACCGCGAGTGTGGGTATTTTTTAGAGGGCACATGTTTGGTGTCAATATGCCAAAGCTTTGGAGAGATACAGCCTCAGAGTCGTTTTGGCATCATGCCATCCACTTTGTTGATGAGGTATACGAAAATGGTTTAGTCTATTGACACTAAATCCGACACTAAAAAAAGTAATTATTTTTCAACATGGGCTGAAGATGATCTGACACGAATTTGGTGAAAATCTGACAAGCGGTCAAGGAGGAGTTCTTTTTTTTTAAGTAAATCAAAATGGCGGACAGATTATTGGTATCTATGTTCTCGGCATGGTCTGAAAATTAATTAAATTGTCATGGAAATCGGAGCAAACGGTCTAGGAGGAGTTAGAAAAAGTAGGCTTATGTAGTCAAAAGGGCAGACAGGAATTACAGCCAACTATGGCAAAATTGGTCTCGGTATGACCAGTTTCAATAAAATAGTAAAACTTAATCAAAAGCTATTAGCATTTTTTTTTATTTTGTTATATTTCATTGACCACAAGGTTGCTGCCACAATTTTTTTTGAGTACATTCAGGGCATTGTAGCACAGACCGACACCAAGTTTTGGAATGATAGGCCAATATACTTGTAATAGCATTTTACAACAATATTCAAAATGGCTGACGCCCAAAAATGGCCATCTTGGGGAAATTTGATATCGTCCGACATGCCGCCCCCAAATCGATTTTTGTTTAAACTGGTCAGACATTAATATACAAAACGTTAATTTACAAAAATATATATATATATATATATATATATATATATATATATATATATATTTTATATATTTTAGGTTGCAACGACTAGTCAACTTTAATCGATCTGCCATGACGTTTAAAGGACGTCGACTAGTCGCTAGCCTATAGAGGGCGCAGCAAGTTAAGCCATTTTCTACAAGCAGACAGTTAAACAGTCAACAGTTAAAAATGACAAATAAATGCATACTCAGAGAGCTCTCAAAAGAAATGTTGATTATACCATCTGGATGATCAAAATTGATCGGGAGAATGCACGCTTATTGTAGCTACACATAAGTAAATCACTGTTCTAAAAGAATGCGGCGCTGCATTGTAACGCACACAGATAGCTTGCACATCACGCGGAGATCGCGCTAAACTCACACAAAATCATTCAGTAGCGCAGAAATGTATTGTCAACACTGTTCTGTAATTTATTAATAAAATAGTTATAGCATATATTTCTATTTACCTAAACCTCAAAGCTTCACTATTAGTAGAGAGAAGGTGCCAGGTAGAATTAATTCACACGCAATCACTCTCTCACTAATGCATTAATATACATGTAATCTTTATTGTGCTACTTTATCTGTATCTGATTCAGAACGAGCAAAAATCTGTAAAAAAATATAACGACCCAAAGACAAAAGCTGTTGTGTAGGAGCATCCTATTATGATCAGTGCTGCCATAATCCATAGCTGTCCTGTGCAGTGTGCACAAGAAAACACATGTTCGCGTCTCAGCTCAAAGGTTCAGGGTTATTTGTTTATTAATGAAGTCATCAGCGACTAGTCGACGTCGACTCGACTTTCAAAAAAAATGTCGACTTTAAAAAAGCGATAGTCGTTCAACCCCTATATAAAATGAAAAACTATTACTTTTCATATCATGCTGTGATGGTGACTGTACTCTATTAACTTTAGCCTGGAAAAATTGGATCAATTTCCCACTGGTCCTGACTGCACTCATTGATTTTACATTAATATCGTTCTGGTTCCTGGAACTGAGTAATCTATGTTATGTCATGTCTCCTGAGGCATCATACTGATGTTAAATAAATGTACACAAAATGGGTCCCTCAGCTGGTAGTAAATTGAGGAATGTCACTCATTGTGAGACATTTTTTGAATATGGCTCATTTACAGTATGAGTTACAAGGAAAAACAGGACATCATAAACAAATAACAGGATATGAGTATGTATAGCAGGATGTGAGTAAGTTAATAGTTCCGTTCACAACATCAGTTGTACCTCCTGAACGGATGACTGCTCCCATCCATGTGAAGATGGTGTGGCAGAGCAAACAGGGCAGAGAAGCTGAACGTGGATGATCTAGGGCGGGTCGATCAATGTGGGCTCCGCTCAAGTTCTCCAGCATTGTTATCGAAAGGCTGCCAGATCCTCCTTTCATTCAGAACATCTCTGGTCCTTCTGATTGCACAAAAGGATGAAAAAAGAGAAAAAATGACGTTTGCTACTACTTAAATTAGTTTACCCACATTTTTTTATTATTTTATCATTTACTCTCCCTCATGTTGATTTATTTTCTTCCGCAGAACATCAAATAATTGTAATTATAATAATAATTTCTATTGTGTACTGGTCGTTCTTTTCCAAGGCCTTTGAATTAACCAAAACTTTCAAAAGGATGCAAAAAAAACAATGAAGTATAAATGTGTGCCATATTCTTCTTAATTACAATAGCTTTGTGTAAACTGACATTCTTCCCCTTCAGTGAGCTGTTAACAACTGCAACTTGAGTCAAACTAGGGAATCGGATCAGTCAGATTCATGAAAAAAAAAATAAAAAAAATTGTTATTTCAATAGTGGGCATCACTATTTATTGTATATGAGAGAACTAGCCATGCCTGATTCATTAAAGGCATAGTTCACACAAAAATGAAAATGACCCCATGATTTACTCACCCTCAAGCCATCCTAGGTCGTCCTAGCCAAGCCATCCTCTTCTTTCATTCCACTACATTTGGAGTTAAAAACATAAAAAAATGTCCTGGCTCTTCCAAGCTTTATAATGGGAGTGAATGGGGGCGAGATTTTGAAGCTTAAAGAAGTGCATCCATCCATCATAAAAGTACTCTAATCCACATGGCTCCGGGGGGTTAGTAAAGGCCTTCTGATGGCGTGAAGTGATGCGTTTGTGCAAGAAAATATCCATAATTAATTTTTTTTAACCTAAAATAACTAGCTTCCAACAGACAGCCATATGCATCGATTTACAGAGTAACCCTTGACCTGACGTATTTACGGACACAGAAGCGCAGAAGGATAGAGCAAAACAACGGTCACAAATTAGAAGTCTAAAATAAGAGTTTTTAAAGAGAAATGTCATAGGATTTCGATATAAGTGGAGTTTGAGTTTGTTGCCAAGCCCTATTTGTTTGAATCGCGAAAGGCGTCAAAGCTTACACTACTCCTACATCGTGTCAAGGGTTACTTTTGAGGCGTAAGTCGATTTGCGTAGGCCGTCTGCTGAAAGCTAGTTATTTTAGGTTAAAAAAGTTTTAAATATTACAAAAACCAATCATTTATTAACCCCATGGAGTATTATGGGTTACTTTTATGATGGATGGATGCACTTTTTTCGACTTCAAAATCAGGACCCCCATTCACTGCCATTATAAAGCTTGGAAGAGCAATTATATTTTTTAATATAACTCCGATTGTGTTTGTCTAAAAGAAGAAAGTCATATATACCTTGGCTTGCGTTTGAGTAAATCATAGGATAAATTTCATTTTTGGGTGAACTATCCTATAGTTTTGATGAATCGGTTGATACATCTGAATTTGTTTAACAAATCCGACTGATCCGGTTCTCTAAATTCATTTTGAAGCTCTGTTCTACATTCATTGTAATTGCAAAGAAAACAGCAACCAACACAGTCTTCATTTTTTTTTTTTTTTACAGAAGAAATAAAGTAATAAAGATTGGAGCGAAATGATGGTAAGTAAATAATGAAATAATTTTACATTTTCGGTGAACTAGCCCTTTAAATTTCGCAACTCCATGCTGCAAGCATTTGGTAAACAGTGATTATAAGGTCGTTATAACCCATTTATAAAAGACAGAAACAGTAAAAACATCCTCTTTTTAACTATTATTCCCTGAAGATTCTCAAATGTCAGTGCGGCTGTTGTAACAGTAAGGATCGATGTGCTTGTTTACGTTATTAATTCTCCATGTGTTACTCAGCAACAGAATTCAGCCTGCGCCCCCTACTGGAACATTTGGGAAGCGTCGCAAAATTGAAAGAAAATAGGCTACTATAACAAAAGACTTCTTGCATCAGGCTGTCATCATTTGTTCACGCGGCCCTAAGAGCTTTTTTTATGAGCTCTTAAAAAAACACACACGCATCTCAACAGCCTCGACCTAAATATGTGACTTTGCTTTATGTTCCACTTTCCCTGAAGCATCATGTCAGTTTCCCTTTGTTCACTGAACGTGCCAGGACACGAGCCACGATGTATTACAGGAGCAGGAGGAGTCCATTTCCCTTTCTAAAGAGCAGACAGGTAAAAGGGATGGTAAAACGACGACGTCTGGGTAAACCAGAGAAGGCTATTTGAGAGGAAGGGCATGCCTTCCCATCCTGGGCTAACAAAAATATCACTGTTAAAACTCGAAACGAATCAAACAACTCAACTGACCGTGTTTCAGTGCATCAATTTCTACTGGTTATATATTCCATCCGTAGCTTTAAGTTATTCATGGCGGGATTGACGCACTGGGTACTCAATGTACCTTATGGTGATCATGGCACTTTTGTTATTTACAAACAGCGCAACAATGCACCATTCATCCAGGAGAAAACGCAATATAACATAAAACACTCCACGCAAACAGTAGTGCATTGTAACAATGCCTCAACTCACCGTCATGTGCTCCGCGTGCAAAGTGAATAGAGAAAAGGCAGTCAGGGATATTTAAGTAACTTCAATGAGGACCGAAGCAATAAATATGACGGTCTACACTTCAAGAGAAACTAATCCATAAATGCGGATGTGGGTTTATGCGGGGTTAATGGATCATTCCTGTGGCATCCCCAATACTCGCCCCTCCTATTCGCTTCCCGAGTTGCAGACTGTCTGACCAGACGGCAGTCCAGACTGTGGGCGCGTTCCCGCCCGAGCTCGTGCGTGCGCGCCATTGTGCGAAGGGTCAAGAAACGAAACAAAACGGAGAGATGTTAGAATGTAAAGTATCTATTTTATAGTTACTGTGCTAACATTTAATAACCATTAATAATGGAAATTATATTTCCGTTTCGCTTTACGAGCTCAGTTTAAGAGCTCAGCAGGAAGCCATAGGCTATATTATAATAAAATCCATATTCAATCCCATCAGTCAGTGAGTGATGCTAACCGGTCCAGACTGCAATCTCTATTCGGATCCCTAATTTAGATTGAGATAATCCCTGCTGAGTTGACGCCAGGGAGACATGGATATAATTTAGCACACCAGCGTATTTTAAAGTCGGAGCAGAATTTAAATAAATTTAATTTAAATTAAATGTTGCTTGTCATTCTGCTATTGATACATAGATTGCCTCTGTTTTTTATTGTTGTTGTTGTTGTTGTTTTTTTTAGAAACGATAAGACTTGGTTTATTAATTTATTATTACATTGTTTTAAATGAATAGGTTGAGTAAATGATTCAGTGCATCATTCATTCATAACACATACACATATATGTATTTGCCCATTTAATCTGGCAGAGAGGGGCACTGAACAGTGAACAATCATTTTGGTGAATGAATTTAAAGAGGTGCAGAAACAAAAGAAGCAACAGCTCTTTTCTTCCCTTTTGTGATGTACATCTGAGTGTAACAGATTACCCCCAAAAAAAAAACAGTTATTGATTGGATTTTAGTAGTAGCGTTATGCTGCGTTCACACCATGCCGTAATTACCGCAAATAAAGCTCTGTGTGCTTTCTAATCGCTCTTTGATGTTAAACACTAATTAGTCAGCACAGCGCCGCTTCAAGCCGAACACACCGGGTCTCAGAAAATGATGAGTTTACACACTGAAATGACAAGTTAAAACTTTTTTCACTTCAGAATCGTTACGCTAATTATGACGTGAATGCACCTTCTTTAAAAATGCAGGAAGATGAATGATAATTTGCTGGGGTTGTCAGCTGTTTACAAGTACATAACCAGCCTATGTTTAAAACGATCTACATACCTTAGCACGATTCACAACTTGTAATAATATGTTATAATTTGAGTGGTACTGGTAGCTCTCCGCTGGACATTTGAGCTTCCGCCGTTCATCTTTGAGTCATTATGTCACGTCTGTATAGTTCTGGCTAGAAGGCTATATCGGATATGAGGATGATGCAGGTGGCGGATCATTTATAGCCGTTTCTCACAGCATCTGAAATAATTAATTGATTGTAATCCAGAAAGATCCAAACGTCAATCATCAGTGACAACTGGAGATTCACCCGGAGTCAAAAGCAAAAGATTAGACTGTACAGAAATGGAAGTAATGCTAATACACACTAAATACACATAGTCACGCAATGCTGATGTTGTTAACATTAACAATTTGAGAACAAAGTACAAAAATATAGTAACAATTTGCGGTTTGATGTGATATGAGCTAAGCGATCGTTAGATTTAATCATCATTGATAGCGTGATTTATTGTAATGCTTTTTTTTCTCAGTTGATCGAAACAAAAGTGGCAGACATACTTACTTGTTCAGATGACATTTTGCAGGCAAAATTCTTACTTTGGTCATACTTCCAAGACATAGAGTCTGTGATTCCGAAGTACAGTATCCACACCGGTACGGTGAATGAATGACAGCCATAAAATTTAGATTAATTTGCGCTGAGGAGCCGTGCCGATGCACAACCCATGTAAAGACGATAATTCTGCAAATAACTGCAATTTGAGGTTTCAAACAGAGATGGCGACAGAGAGGCAAGACTTACAGACTGCAGTTTTATTAGCTTACATCTTGTCCACACCAGACATGAGTGGCACAACGCAGCGTGACTAAAAACAATGAAGCTTAATATAAATGATTCCGTCTACACTGGATGTGGCACGATGCGGTTGACAGTAAACTGATTGCTAGTTCTATTTATGACATACTGACACAAAGGACAAATGCTTTGCAATGGGCCCTTTGTTGCGTCCAGTGTAGACAGCCTTTAGCTGTTACGCTGAAAATTTCCAGTACACACATACAAATACAACAAGAAACATAAACATTTATGAATAAAATATATCAAATATATAAAAGAATAAAGACACAGGTTTAGTCATAAACTGGACTGGAGGAGATACAGGTCCGGGCAGGGTGGGGCAGGGCAGGGGAGCACCAATAATCCTCTCAGCAGTCCGGACTGTCCTTTGTAGTCTTCTTATTTCTGAAATGGTTGCTGTACCAAACCAGACAGTTATAGAAGTGCATAGAACAGACTCAATGATGGCTGAGTATAACTGTGTCAGCAGCTCCTGTGGCAGGTTGAACTTCCTCAGCTGGCGAAGGAAGTACAACCTTTGGCCTTTATCACAATGGAGTCTATGTGAGAGTCCCACTTCAGAGATGGTTATGCCCAGGAACCTGAATGACTTCATTGCTGCCACTGTGCCACTCATGATGGTGAGTGGGGGGAGTGCTGGGCTGTTCCTCCTGAATCCCACTATCATCTCCACTGTTTTGATCATGTTCAGCTCCAGGTTGTAATGACTGCACCAGACAGCCAGTTGTTCGACCTTCTGTCTGTATGCAGACTCGTCACCGTTGTGGATGAGGCAAATGACAGTGGTGTCTTCTGCAAACTTCAGGAGCTTAACAGAGGGGTCTTTTGAAGTGTAGTCATAGAGGGAGAAGAGCAGTTCCGAGCAAACACAACCCCGAGGAGCGCCAGTGCGATTAGTGAGGAGGGTCCTGGATGTGAGTTTCCCCAGTCTCTCTAGCTGCTGGGTTAGATGATCAGCTAATAATAATATGAAAAATTGCACAAATATTTTTAAACACATTTAAAACATGATTCTCTCAAAGGCCACTGAAGTGCCTTGAAACGCACAGTTTATTTAATGTGTTAACATTATTTCCACTGAAACAGGAAGACAGGGCAGAACATATAGAGCAGCTGCTCCCCTTTTTAAAATAGCCAATAGCGTTTCGTTTTTATTAAGCAGCAACCTCCCGCGGTCTCTCTTGAAGCCAGCACGGAAGTGACTTAAACTGCAGTTCATCGACTGGCCTGGTACAAAAAAGTGGTTTTACAGCTAATTTTGAATTTTAAATTATATTAAGCTTTAAAGTTTTGCATAATTAAAGGGGTGATAAATTGAGAAATCAACTTTCCCTTGAAATTTTGATATATGAAAGGTCATGGCAATATAAGAATATCCTGTAAGTTTCAGAGCTGAAAAGTTAGTCAAAGAAAAGCTTTTATAGACACTAGGCCCAGAAAAGGATAGAGTGCTTCATACTGACGTCATC
Source organism: Gobiocypris rarus (assembly GCA_023029165.1). Taxonomy (NCBI): domain Eukaryota; kingdom Metazoa; phylum Chordata; class Actinopteri; order Cypriniformes; family Gobionidae; genus Gobiocypris; species Gobiocypris rarus. The sequence goes on from CM040913.1 coordinate 16,161,924, forward strand.
GTGTGGCAAAACACCACCTCTACAGAATAATAAGCACGTCTAATTCAGTAGCCTCGCCCACTGACTCATGAAGCTGTTCGGATTGCGCTAGCCAGCAGCAATAAACATGCCTGATTGTGGAAGAACACAGTCGCTGCATAAGCTTCCTTGGGATCCTAAGATTAGGAATGTGTGGTTGAACTTTATTTTTAATGACGTTCTAGCTCATGTGGGGAAGACATGGTGTTCACTTCATTTCACTGCAGAATCGTTTGTAAACAAATCTCAGGTTGATGGTAGACATTTGAGATTAAAACACAATGCTGTTTCTTCTATATTGGATCCGACAGGAATGGTGCAACACACTTATGTGAGTAAAACATGTTTTTTATATGTAATAGTATTGCATTGTTGTAGATCGTTTTGATTATGTGTACGTGTCTAACAGAACATACCTTAGCATGCTGAACTGCCAGGGCTCGCAAAGCCCAACGTCCCGGGGCTATGTGTTTTCCAGACGGGCTACCAAAACATAAGCCCAATCATAGCAGTGGGCGTTTACTTCCAAGTCTCCAGTGCGGCACGCCCATCAAAACCCATCGTTCAGGAGAGAGCCTCAAAACCAGTGTAGAAAATAGCCTATTACTTATTCATTATGATGTTTTTGAATGTAAAAACCACACGAATGTCATAAGTTGACCTCAGACAACAGTATAAAAAAATAAACACCTTTAAGGCAACCAGGCATCTCAGCTCCACGTCCCGCCTCTTTGCCCATTTTTAGTTATCCGTGAGTGACGTGCGTTGACATGCTGCCAAGATGGCGACGGCCAGCTCCGCCCACTTTAGGCTTCAAAAATGCTCTTCAGAAACCTACGGGTGATGTCACGGACAGTACGTCCATATTTTTACAGTCTATGGTTTATATCACAGCTCGGCTAGAGCTGTTGAGCTCGGAAAAGCCGCAATTTCCTCCTAATCTCTAACCGTTTCTCCTCCTAATCTCCTCCATAGCACTTAAAAATATAGGGCCTAGCATTCTGTGCAAAATTCAAATAGGTTCAATACGTTTTTTGGTCTGCGCTGACTCTTATGATCCGCTCTGTACTGTGCTGCAGCGTGACACTGATGTGAATCATTCAACAAGATGGAAAGCATATTTACACTGTCTGAATCGTTCCCTATCCCCTATAAGGTGCATGCCATTCACTATGTAGAAATAAGTACATGTGTGAACAAGTGACCGATTCTAGCAGCTTCAGTGTCCATTTATAATATAGGGAAGGGACACTTTAAAGTCTAGAGAGATTTTAATTGGACAGAAAATCTGATGAGAAGCTAAAGTGCACAGTGATGTCATCAAAAGCTGTAAGTTTTGAATGCTTATATCTTACATATGCAAATTTTGTCATTATTTTGGAGCACATTGGTTATAGATAACAGTACAGCTAAAATATTCATACCAAAAGCCAAAAAAAGGTTACATTTTGATTTCATGGGGACGCTAACTCGACTATTCACTGGATTTCTCCCCGTCTTTGTGACGTGTTACGCACGGGTGAGTAGGCGGGGCGGCGTAAAAGTTGTGGCGCGGGAGTTTTCAAACGCTCAAACAAATACTGTTCGGCGTCTGGTTTTTATATTAGAATGTTCCCATAGAAACATTGACTCAACGCTTACCAGTAACATTTGTCGGCTCGTCGACAGAAAGTGGGGTAGCGCACTATGGGCGTACACTAGCACGTAATGTTGGGTCAGACTTCCTGTAGTTACAGTTTAGCGACCTCCACTCACGTTATACACATCCAAGACGGCTTTTGAGACTAGGCTACCAGAGAACACACATGGATCACTGCAATGGAAGGCAAGAGGAGAGGAAACCTCGTGAGACCAGCACGTGTTTTGGTCAGGTATGTGTTTTAGGGGACAGATTTGAACACTTTGTAATGGTCATTTTGACATTATGTGAATAGCTACAGAAACATTATTCATAATGTATTATAATAATAATATCTCCGGAGTTCAGAATGCATTTGTAACTGTTCAAGTTTGTTGTAGTATGCATACACTGCAGAGGAATACCAGGCAGTCCAGAATGCACTGCGGCAGAAACTGGGACCTGAATATATCAGCACCAGACAGGCTGGAGGAGGACAAAAGGTGAGAATGAATGTGTTTCTTATACACTTATCAATATTTAGCCTTGCACATTTAATATGTAATTGATTATCTTGCAGTTTTCCAGATTATTTAACATTTGCTTTCGACAGGTGTGCTATATCGAAGGTCACAGAGTTATAAGCCTGGCTAATGAAATGTTTGGGTATAATGGATGGTCACACTCAATATCTCAGCAAAATGTTGGTAAGGACACCGTCACAATTGCAAGGATGCATTTCTCATCCCGACAGGGACAGATTCTCAGACATTCTATTTATGCTGCATTCAAATCAGATTGATGCTGGGCTTGTTAATGAATGAAAGGGTTCAATCTTGTGTTATAGACTTTGTGGACCTTATCAATGGGAAATTTTATGTTGGAGTCAGTGCCTTTGTGAAGGTCCAATTGAAGGTAAGCGTTCTGAAGGGATAGACACACAGCATTGTGAGTAGTTTACATGTACCATTCTGTTTCTTCAATGTCTTTTCCATAGGATGGCTCGTTCCATGAAGATGTAGGATATGGGGTGAGTGAAGGCCTCAAATCCAAAGCTCTGTCACTGGAAAAAGCAAGAAAAGAAGCTGTCACGGATGGACTGAAACGAGCACTCAAGTATTTCTGCTTCTACATATACTTGATTCTGAGTTGTCAATACAATAGTCAGTCCATTGATAGTACTGTTATTCAGCAAGGATATATTAAACATTTATCTCAAGTGACAGTAAAAGCATGTATGATGTTACAAAAGATTTCTGGTTCAAATAAATGCTGTTTTCTTGAACTTTATATTCATCAAAGAATTCTGAAAAAAATGTCAGTTTCCACAAAAATGTTTTTTTAACATTGATAATAATAATAAATGTTTCTTGAGCAGCATATTAGAAAGAATCATGTGACACGTAAGACTGGCGTTATGATGCTGAACATTCATCTTTGACATCACAGGAATAAATTACATTTAAAAATTTTTTTTTATAAAATGTTATTAAAATGTACTTATTTTTTCTTTATTTTTGATAATAAACATAAGAAACCAAACTTTTATGCGGTAATGTATATTTCCCGCTATTTTTCTATATAAACTCAAAGTTTCATGTCCATAAATGTATTTATTTCATAAGAAGCCATATAATAAGTTGGACAATAAATAGTCAGCTGATTATTATCACAAAATAAATATCTTTTAATAGATGATATAAAACCCCCTCCACTTCCCAACTGTGGCTCGCGAATGCCCCTCTGTGGAGCTGCCCCTATGCCAGTAATAACATAACTTAAATATATTTAACAATGATTTTCAACATTTACAGATTATATTGACATTATATCAGTAGTAAATAAATAGATACTTATAATTTGAAATAAATATCTTTTAATAGATGATATAAAACCCCCTCCACTTCCCAACTGATCACCCTGTCAAGATTTAATATTTTTATATAGTGTATAATGCACTGGCTGACTGTAAATTATACCTTATATAATTTTAATTGAATTAATTGTAAATTTATTTTACAATAAGGTGTTTTGGAAATGCGCTTGGAAACTGTATTCTGAATAAGGAGTATCTCATAGCCATCAATAAAATACCAAAGCAGGTAAGAAGTAATCTTATAAACATTTGGGCCAAATGTATTTTCTTAATTTTTGTGCCTGAAATACAGTGTCTTTCCTGTTATCGCAGCCACCTCCTCCTTTAGACCCGGACAAAACCAAACGCAGTGATGGCGAGCCGTCCGTGGAGAAGGCCAGGTTCGACAGCCTGGCCCGAGCAAACAACAGGGAATTTATCAAACCGGCGGAACCAGCCAACATCCCCTTTGAGCGAATAGGAAGTCGCCCTGAACAAGGAGGGCATGAGAGTGCCACTGGATCCAGGACTTCATTGACAAACACGGCAGCACATTCTGGCAACACGTCAGCTCACCAGGATTCTGAAAACAGGCCCAGCAACACCTCAAGGTGAATTTATTCGGTGCTAACTTCGGCTACGACACTAGCCAGCTGCACTTATGATAAATCTGCTTCTCTCCATGTTGTTAGGTCAGCAGCTGACATGGCTGACCTGTCCTCGTCTGATCCTCCACTGGACTCCAAGCAGCAGAGGAAGCTGAGACAGCAGCAGCTGCAGCAAAAGTTCAGACAGGAAATGGAGGCGAAGAAGTTGCTACAGGAGCAGAAAAACCAGCCGTCAAACGCTTGCACGGTGCCGGCGCTGCAGTCCAAGCAAGGTGTGATGGAAAATCTAGGGGTTCATGTTTTAGCCATGAGTATAAAACATTCAAGCCTTTGCCTGCAGGGGTGTCAGGTGTGTAGCGTTGTCCATCGGTGGGTTTATCGTTTTAGGACAGGCTGTAGGTCCTGTTAACCACAGTACACCAAACGGACACCTGGTGACAACTAAACAGGAGGAGTATCTGGCTGGTAAGGAATATTTTGAGGTGTATTAGTAACATGATAAACGATCACATGATTAAACAGTGGCTCGCGAATGCCCCTCTGTGGAGCTGCCCCTATGCCAGTAATAACATAACTTAAATATATTTAACAATGATTTTCAACATTTACAGATTATATTGACATTAAATCAGTAGGAAATAAATAGATACTTATAATTTGATTTAGCTTTACTACAGTGACAATATAAGAGAGTTATTTAGCTTTGACTATGTATTTTAAAGTGTTTGGCTGACTATATTTTAGGAAGTGATCATTTTGCAAGAGAATCATATTTGGGGGTCCTTGGCATCAATATTTAAAAACCCTGCTTTAAAGTAATATTAAACACTCAAAAATGACTACCAGTCTGGAAAAACATGGCCAGTATATCCAAAAATGTCTCCTTTTTTTACATTTCAAGATTTTATGGGTTTTAAAATTACACAAGTATGAGTAAATGCAAGAATTTAATTTTCTTCACACTAATCTGATTAAAGGGACACAAAAATGCTAATTCTGTCATTTACCCATGTTTTTCTAAACCTGTATGAACTTCATTCTTCTGCTGAACACAAAATATATTTTGAGAAAAGTCTGTATCCAAATAGTTGAATAGCCCCATTGTCTTCCCTAGTATGGAGAAAAAAATACTATGGAAGTCATTGGGGTCCAACAACATTTTGGTTTCCCATATTCTTCAAAATTTATTTTGTGTTCAGCAGAAAAAAAGTTCATACTGGTAAATGATGGCAGTTTTCATTTTTGGCTGAGGGTTTGGATTGTGAGGTAAAATATATAAAACTGTCTCACTTCTCAGATGACCCAGAATTATGGGACTTCACTCTGGATGGCATTGATATGCTGGACGATCCCACAGCAGGCTCCACAGAACCTCCTCGTCCCACCACGCCCAGCCAGCACAAGATGATGACACGCAGCAAGACCCCGCAGAGAGCCCAGTACCTGAGACCACCAGCTCAACCTCAGATGCATGTCGTTCCTCAAGGCCAATTCAGATCCTCTGAGATGAGAACTACAGCAGGAGCAGGTACAATCTGACTCGTGTTCACTTCGTACATGCTCATTGACACAAACTTTGTAATAAGGCAAGTATATGCATGCAGAGTTCTGGTTTTAGCTCTTCACTCATGCAAACATCACACATTCCCATTAATATAAATAACCAGGGACCCAACACTCTCAGAGCCGGCAGCATGTGGCCCACAATTCTAGAACCAGCCTCCGCTTGTTGACTTTGCCTGTTCATTATGAGAAAATGACTTTAGCTTCTTTTAATTATGGAGTTGTGTTAATGATGTTGTAATTGTTAATGAAGGTGGACAACAGAGCCCATACAGACACGGCCAGATGATGAAGAAACGAAGACTGGAGACACAATGAAAAAAAGACTAGTCACAATGAATTTAACTATTTAATTTATTTTAGATTTTTTTTTTTTTATCTAGATGTTTTTACTAATTTGTGAATATGAAAGTTAATAAATGTCATGTGGTCTCTCTTTGACTGATAAAACTCTTAATTTTTAATATAAATTCTAGGAAACACTTTGTAAAAAAGAAAGCACAATGTAGTGGGAGGAGAAAGTTCAAAATGTTTTATTAAGCATTTGAATATATATACATTTTTTTTTTTTTTTTTACAAGACTGATACATAAAACCATAGATATTCACCAAAAGGACCCTGGATGGAACAAATTGACAGAAAACATCAGCAGCAGGAATTTTTGACCCTACAAATTTAATGCGGTTTTCTATGGGAACAAGTGTGAGATGTGGATTGTGAAAACATTCAGAATTTCAGTTATGTGACAGGAGTGTGACTGTGATCAGTGGTATTTCATCTAAATGTGGTTCTGGTCAATTACAGAGTATTTGGATCTGTGCAGTCAAGTATCAAAAGTAACAAATAACCCTCCCCACTTGGTTAAACGGCGCATATTCTGCATTGCAGTAACATTTACCTTCTCTAGAGAAGTCAAGCAGATCGTTTCAGAGATGACGGGACATCACTTCCGCAAACGATTGGCACTCAATTTGTGGTATAGAAAAAATGTTTTGGGGGAGTGATGTATATATGCAGTGCTGTAGTTTAATACTGTACTTCTGTTGCTGCAGTTCTAAACAAAGTTGTTTTGCCCAAAATCAAGTATTTCATTGACTACAGCACATTTGCATGGGTTATGATGTTTGTATGACATTTTTAAAGAAGAGAAGACATAATCCTGTGGTTTAAGGCTAGCTTCTTTCAAAATGAAAGCAACACTGGACATAGGATGAAGAAATGTGCTTTCATTAATACGCATACAGGATGCTCACCCCCTCAAGAACCATCTATAATCCAAATTAAGCATTCTATCCACTTATACAAAAAAGGGTATGGGCAGGGAGTAGTGGTGACTTTATATAAGATACACTGTATTGTAAGTTCGTCACAAATAATTATATTAAAAAAAGGTCACAAATGAACAATGCTATGAAATACGTGCAAGTATGAAGAGCTATAAAACCCTACTTTTACTTTCCTCAATTGCACATCCTCTTCCTTTCATTTCAAACACCAAAACAGAAGTCTGTCTCAAATGCAGTTACTTCTAACTGCTCTACCTTCTTTATCCATCTTCCAACATTCTACACTCATTTGTAGGTTACGTACAGTCGGCGCCCATTGAGACTTGTGTTGGTGGTGTAGTCCATTCATTCGCTAACATGTCAGCATCTTTTCTGCAGATAAACTGCAACACCATCACTGTATTTTACTACCAGACTTTATTACAATAAGGACAGTATCCATACTATAAGGCTATATATCTGATGTTTAAGACAACTTAACCCAGTTTGACCCTTTCTGCTTTTTTATTAAATGTACACATTCGTCTTAGTCTTTTAAACAGCAGGTTAGGTCAAATTTGAATAACCCGAGTCACATTATATGGACCTAGAAGTCTTTCCAATGTAAACTGCCAGATAAAACACGTCCACCTAAAGGGACTAGGTCCGATAATCTCAACCCCAGGCACAGCTTCTCTCTTCCTTGTACCAACCCATCAACAGCCGTTTCAGCTCGCCTGAGTGGTGCGTAGATTGGTTGACCCGCAGCCGTTTCCAGATTGGGGGGCTCCTGAGGGAATGAGGAAGCCCTGTTGTAGTCCTGCAGGGGGAGCCGTGGATGACAGAGGGCCCACCTGAGGCCACTGAGGCATGCTGTAGGTGGGACAGTTGTAGCCAAATTGCTGATTGGTCACACACAGTGAACCCTTCCGTCCAGTTGTGGGGTTGACGTTGGCCGGCATGTGACCACCCATGGAACAAAGCTGGCCTGGTGCAGAATATTTTCGTGGTAACATCTGAGGAGGAAGACAGTTGACTTTGATTAGTACAAGTTTTTCATTATAAAACAAATAGTTTGGTATTTGTTAGAATGGTAATTTTCCATTGGTCTCATGTAATATTTAGATCACCTCTTTCTCAAAAAAAAAAGTGTGAACGAAATGCAAGTTTTGTGCACTTGTGATCCACATACAGAACCTGCTGCAGTATTTCACTAAAAATGGTGGGAAATTCTAAAATGCTTAATGTGAAAAACACTTCAAGTGCTTACATATACTAATACAGGTGTATTCTGGTAAACTCAGAATTAGGTCTTTTAATAACACTGTCTTACTACATTACTACTTGCTTAGCACAAACCTGATAAAAATGACAGGTGGGCAATATGAGGAAAGCCTTGTTCTGACCTCCAGGTGGGCATTCCTATTAGGGTATGACGTTATTTAAAGATTGTGTACTATTAAAGCCCAAAATATACTTGATGGGTGACACGACGGGTATATTTGTATTATTACCTTATTGAATGTATCTGTTTTCTTTTGTGTCAAATACTTACATTTAACCAATTACTTCAAATCAATCAGAATACTATATACTGTTACCAATCACAGTTTATCAACAAAAAATATTTTTACACAGCAAAGGTAGAAAAGAAGAAATAATTTTGTCATGTCGATTAAGTAAAAAATATTAATGTTGGTTAATAGAATGCATAAAAGTCACTTCATATTCTAGCTACAGAGACAAAACCATTTAAGAATTAATTTAATCGCTTTTTACGCATTAGAAAATCAAGACTCTCTCATAGTCAAGTATTCGTTGTAAATAGTGTCATGAAAAACAAAACGGTTATCAAACTTGGAATAAATGACATACAGAAAGAGAGCAAAGAACAGTCCCATGACTTCATGTGAATTATGTACTCTGGTAAACACAGGGTTCCTGCAGAATTTTCATTTCAAAATTCCATACTTTTCCAGACTCAAATTTCCAGACTTTCCAACATATTTTTCCGACTATATTTAACTTCCGATAAATTGTTTTAAAATTCAACTGCTAACCAGTATGTTACATTCTAAAGATTTAGATCGGCGTTTTTGTCTTCTATTAGGATAGGAAAGTAGCTAGACAGGAAGTAAAATGGTGGGAGAGAGGGGGGCGGGATTGGGAAAAGTCCATGAGGCAGGACTCGATCTCGCGTCTCCCGAAGCACAACAGAACTTCATGGCGACGCACCCAACCACAATGCTATCGGCACCGTCAAGTATGTTACACTCTGAGTCAAAACCTCTATGCTATCATGTTAAATTTTAGCTACTGTTGCTTGTAGAAGTCAATTTAACACCAAACCCAGTCAAGTTCAAAGCACAGCATTTTATCAAAACTGCAATGCTAAATCAGTTCAATGTTATTCATATTTGTAATTTTGAACATTTAAATAACTGTAAACCCCTACAGAAACAGAAGGGACGTTCATGTACAATTAACCAGAAAATAAGAAAATAGAGCTAAAGTCAATTGACAATGCTTAATTGGCTGTTAGGTACAGAAAACTAGTAAAGACTCTTTAACCAATAGGCTAATTATAAATAAAATATTTAGAAATCCTATATTAAACTTTTGCCTTTTGTGATCTTAATGATCAAAATGATAAATCAGGCACAGCTTTTTAAAAGGGTTATTCATTTACCCCAAAATGAATTTTCTATCATCATTTACTTACCCTCATGTCATTCTAAACTAATGAGACTTTTGTTAATCTTGGAAATCTTGGAAACATGAAGATATTTAAAGGACTAGTTCACCGAAAATGACAATGTTCTAATAATTTACTCACCCCAATGCCATCCAAACTCATGCCAACTCAATTGGTTGTTCGGAAAAAAACAATTTCACTGAAGAAAGTAAGGCATGGATATCTTGGATGGCATTGAGGTGAGTAAATAATTAGGACATTTTCATTTTGGGGTGAACTAATCCTTTAATAAAGGATCTGAAATCTCTCAGATTAAAAAAATATATATATATTAATTTGTATTATAATAAAGTCTGGTTTTGAAAGACATGGTGGTTTTTAGTCAAGCAGTTTGAGGTAGGGGCGAGATGGCAACTGCTGCCTAACAACATAACAACCAATCACTGCAGACCTAAACTCCAGCAGATCAGGTGTAAAACGATCAACAGCGCTGGCAGACTGATCCAAACGCCATGAAAAAACCCTGATTGTATACATTATATATTTATTATATACATTTAGAAATTGTTAATTTTATATTTAGAAACGAAATAGGGACAATAGTCTGGAAACATAAATATTTTTCCATACTCTGATTTATTTTTCCATACTTTTCCAGACCTGGAAATTACTCAAATCAAATTCCATACTTTTCCAAACCCCGTAGGAACCCTGTAAACACTTGTTATAATAATGGAAACTGCACACTGCAAAATGAATCTCTCCTACATCGTATCTGCACTGTTGTTTATGAAGAGAATTCATGAGAGTGCAGATTTCCGCACGCATACTGAATAAACTTTGGCATTTTCACGGGTAATTTAAGTGCTTCTGATTGGCCACTGCATTTATAAGCTAAACAGAAGTATGTGATTGGTTATAATTCTCATCACTGTAAACACGTGTAAAAAGAAATCTGATGCAACATGAGCAGACCTAAATGTAATTTTGCGATCAACAATTTTTATTCATTTTCATATTTCATGACGGCTGTGATAGATTATTTTAATTGTGTTAATTTTAGCTTTTTGTTCATTTTATCACATTTTTGTCCCAAGCCACCCTTCATTTCTGACCTTCTGGCTACGCATGTACTATGCTATCTTGTAAACATTTTCAGATAATCTATATCAAAACGAAATTATGTTCAGTATATTTTTTACTGACTTAAGAGTTAACGTACGCCATGTGCTTGTGCATTCTTTTTGGAACTTTTCTTGACCTGTGGCATCTTGTTCTTGGCATCCCTGGCCCAGTTATCAACCAACTGATGGAGGTCATCGGTGAATGTGCCCTTGCGTGGCAGACTAGCAGCAGGTGCTTGGTCCTGGTCATGGCTCTGTCCATTCTCTTCTCTTACTGGACTCGTGGTCCCTACAGGTTACAATCAATAGTCAAAGATTAGAAGAACTTTAGCATTTTGAGAAAAAAATTGTATTCTCCAACTAAAATGGCGAGTCATACCTTGCAAATTAACATTTGAGCTTGGTAACATTTCAGAAGTTGAAGTCTTCCCAGTGGCAGACTGATTGATTGAACTTTGACCACTTTGTACAGCTAGCTTGTTCCCTGGACAAAACCAAACAACAGTTTTCAAGCCATTTGTTCACAAGGCCTGAGTAGGACGTTACAGTTAGATGTAAACCACCAAGCTCTGTTACCTTGTTGAAAAGAACTGGCCTGAGTGCCACTACCATTTCTTGACTTATTCCCCTTGCCCTTAGCGGGTCTCCGTCTTCCTGCCGCAATGGCCACAGTGGGAGGGACCACCACAGAGGGCGGAGTTTTGCCCAGACGTGTAAAGAGTTCCTCGATTTCCTTTTTCTGTTTATTCTGTAATGCCTGGATCTCAACCATATGTCTGCAAAAAGAAATGAAAGGTCACGAATGGATGACGACAACAAATTGCTTTTCTTCCCTCTTTTGTAATTTGCTTTGGATGAAATTCTCTGCTAAATGTATACATAAAAATCACATGCCACGTGATTATATTTACAGTCAAACATGAACAATTAAAAGTCACAAAAAAACCCAATGTACCTATCCCTGAGCTTGTTCATCTCTTGTTTAAGGCCCTCATCTTCTGGTTCAGAGTCATTGTCACTGCTGAGGTAATGATTGGTGATGGACATGCTGGAAGCAGTCATTTTAGACTTTTTAGCGGTGTCTGGTTCCTCAGAGGAGCTTATGGAGAAGGTCTTTCCTTCTGCTGGGGTCACTGAGAAGCGGCCCACTTTGATGTCAGTGCTAGAGGTAACCTGAAAGCGGCCAACTGTACTGATGGATGAGACTAGTTCAAGGCTGACCCTGGGAGGGGTCTGAGATTTATGAACTGTGTTTTCAGGGCTAGAGAGAGATGACGATGAGGAGGAGGAGGACAATGATGATGATGATGATGTTGTTGAAGAAGGGGTGATGGACGAAGATGAGACTACGACTGGATCTGGAGCACTGCCTGGGTCTTGATCACTTGTTACAGAAACCTGAAATGTAGACAGAGGATGTGCGTGAACTTGCCGTTTAAATCTTTCAGGCAGTAAAATATGAACCCTAGTGCACACTGACAAAACAATAAGGCTACCTGAAATCTGCCAAGTTTGAAAGCTTTCTCGAGTGGTGACGTCACTGGCTCTTTCTCATCAGTGCTTGTCTGTCCATCTGGTTGATTTACAGCTATGGAGATCTTTAAAAGATAATGTATAAAAAGTGTAATAATGCTACCACAATGTATTAATGGGTCGATGACAAATAAGAGTGTTTACAGTAAAGCAATAAAAAATAAAAAAAAGTTTCTAGAAATGTAATCTATGTATTCTCATTACTCTAAGCATGTAATTTAAGCAAGTAAAAAGTACCTGTGGCTTTTGTGGTGAAAGATCTGCAGATGAAGTCTGGACATGGCTTGTAGGTGTCCCAACGGAGGCAAATGCACCGGGTGCAAAGTTCCCACTGGAACTGAGAGACAAACTGGGAGGCGTCACACTGGAGACCAAGCCAGGAGTGTTAGTGCTGATAGTGTTGGGTGGGGAGGATGTTGATAGCTCTCCAGATCCATCAGGTTGGGTGGAGGAGCTCTGGGAGGAGTCCTTGAAAAGGGAACGCAACTTCTGGTCTAAAGCGTGAATGTCTTCAATTCCAGGTGGCTTCCCCTGTACATCACTTTCACCATCTCCTGTCCCAGTTGATTGCGCCACAGCGATAGCAGAGGGGCCGACTTGCACCTGCTGGATGGTAGCTTGATCCAAGCCAGTGCTCTCAGTCTGCTGACCCACAATGTTTTGAGGAGTCTGGAAAGGGGTGGAAAGTGACAGTCGACGTGGTTCTGGTGATGGTGATTCGGCTGGAGCTGGGGAAGGAGATGTCCTCCCTGTACTGGTTTGCTGAGTGGTAGATGGTGGAGGAGTTACTTGAGTGGCGACCACTATAAGATTTGCAGTGGCTGGTGGTACAGGGCTCTGATATAATGACTGAGAAGTAGGAGGAATACAGCTCTCTGGGGCAGGACCTCCAGGTGTTGCTGGTACCACAAAAATCTGGGGTTGAACCAGGGCAATGCTGACTTGTTCCTGCTGAACACTGGTGGCTGATGTGGGATCAGATGCTGGAAATGAGAACGCATAGATACAATCAGTCTGAATGTTTGAAATATGCTTAAGCAATCTTTTTCTGCAGATGTGTAAATCAGACCTGGTGCGGAGTCTTCAAATGATGTGTTTGCAGAAGGAGGTCCAAACATAGGTTCCCGAAGTCGTGCTTCAGGCACTGGACTAACTATGAAGCGCCGGCCTGCTGAATGTACAACCTGTGCTGCTACGCTAGGTGACACACCTGTTAAATGTGAAATATTACAAATGATACAGGTTGCAAGATGTGGGCAGATAAAATGTTAAAACCTCACAAAAAAAAAAAGTACACTTACCAGGCACACTGGATGTAGAAATTTCCGGTACTTGCTGGGCCAAATTATTGATCACCTAAAGTGACAAGTGTTAAGAGGAGAATTTCATTTGTAGTCCTCAAATTATTTCTCAAACTTGTTCTTATGATCTGAAAATCATAGTAGATACCTGAGTTTGACTGTTTTTCAGAGCTTTTCCTTTCTGATCTGCCATCTGAATGACCTCTCGAACCTGATCTATGAAGAACTCCCGCTCGCTCTCTAAGATAAAATCACTTTTCACCTAATACAAAACAAAGAGGAGTTACACACAACTTCGGAAAAATATCCTGCTTCACTATTAGGGGTGGGGGAAAAATTGTTTTACAAATAAATAAATTTTTAAATCATCACTATGATGAAGAATAGTTTCTTTATGCAGCAGAAGGTCCAACTCAGGTGTGTGATCCATTAAGTAGTTATCATCCCTTTTTAAATTTCACTGTGCTTATTTTCCTCTGTGAACATACATTAGATGGACATTTTTGACCGTTGTGCTTTTTTTTCTAAATTTTTTTTAGAAAAGCTTGTATGATGTTAAATGTATGCAAACACAGCAGTTACATATAACATGTCAAAATAAAAGTATTGCATCTTAAATACAGCCTAATACATATTAAATGAATAATAAAAAATATTTTAAATGGAGGTCTTTGCTAATTAATTATTCAAAAAAAAGGGCGAAAGTAAGAGAGAAAAGTTTACCATAATTTCAGCAATTTCTACAGGATTATCTCCATCCAAATCAAACTTGAATGTGACCATCTTCCTGTTGTGGGTTTCCAGCTGACATTCAGCGACTCGGTCACCAATATTAGAAATCTACAAAAACAAACAGATCAGTATTTCAATTAAATTAATTATATTACTACATATACTTGTTCATTTTTGTGCTTTATTATAGGACATACACATATATAGTACACACACACACACACACACACACACACACACACACACACACACACACACACACACACACACACACACACACACACACACACACACACACACACACACACACACACACACACACACACACACACACACACACACACACACACACACACACACACACACACACACAGGTCCTTCTAAAAAAATAGCATATTGTGATACAAGTTCATTATTTTCCATAATGTAATGATAAAAATTAAACTTTCATATATTTTAGATTCATTGCACACCAACTGAAATATTTCAGGTCTTTTATTGTTTTAATACTGATGATTTTGGCATACAGCTCATGAAAACCCAAAATTCCTATCTAAAAAAAAATTAGCATATCATGAAAAGGTTCTCTAAACGAGCTATTAACCTAATCATCTGAATCAACTAATTAACTCTAAACACCTGCAAAAGATTCCTGAGGCTTTTAAAAACTCCAAGCCTGGTTCATTACTCAAAACCGCAATCATGGGTAAGACTGCCGACCTGACTGCTGTCCAGAAGGCCATCATTGACACCCTCAAGCGAAAGGGTAAGACACAGAAAGACATTTCTGAACGAATAGGCTGTTCCCAGAGTGCTGTATCAAGGCACCTCAGTGGGAAGTCAGTGGGAAGGAAAAAGTGTGGCAAAAAATGCTGCACAACGAGAAGAGGTGACCGGACCCTGAGGAAGATTGTGGAGAAGGACCGATTCGGACCTTGGGGACCTGCGGAAGCAGTGGACTGAGTCTGGAGTAGAAACATCCAGAGCCACCGTGCACAGGCGTGTGCAGGAAATGGGCTACAGGTGCCGCATTCCCAGGTCAAGCCACTTTTGAACCAGAAACAGCGGCAGAAGCGCCTGACCTGGGCTACAGAGAAGCAACACTGGACTGTCGCTCAAATTTTGCATGTCATTCGGAAATCAAGGTGCCAGAGTCTGGAGGAAGACTGGGGAGAAGGAAATGCCAAAATGCCTGAAGTCCAGTGTCAAGTACCCACAGTCAGTGATGGTCTGGGGTGCCATGTCAGCTGCTGGTGTTGGTCCACTGTGTTTTATCAAGGGCAGGGTCAATGCAGCTAGCTATCAGGAGATTTTGGAGCACTTCATGCTTCCATCTGCTGAAAAGCTTTATGGAGATGATTTCGTTTTTCAGCACGACCTGGCACCTGCTCACAGTGCCAAAACCACTGGTAAATGGTTTACTGAACTTGGTATTACTGTGCTCAATTGGCCTGCCAACTCTCCTGACCTGAGCCCCATAGAGAATCTGTGGGATATTGTTAAGAGAAAGTTGAGAGATGCAAGACCCAACACTCTGGATGAGCTTAAAGAGCACCTATTATGGCATTTTAAATGTTCCAAATATTGTTTTAGAAGTCCCCAACAACAGTTTTGCATGCATGCAATGACAAAAAGACTTTCGTTTTCTTATAATATGCATTTATTTTTACCTGTTTTGACAGCGATTCTCAAATGATTCGTTTAGTGATTCTCTTTTCAAAACCCCACCTTTACGTGACGCTAATCTGCGGTGATTGGTCCGATGACCCAGTCAGTTGTGATTGGTATAGTCTGTGCAGATATTTTCGGAAACGGAACACCCATCACCATAAATGGTTCTCGGTTTAACAAGTTTAAATGCGTATAAAGTCTATGAACAAACATGGCATCAATTTTACCCTATCAATTCGGGCCTGAATATGAAGGGGAAACGTCTGGAGATGCGAATGATCAACAAACTCAAATCGCAAACACCACGACTGGCGCAGGATATTTCTCAATGGTAAGCATCAATGTAACGTTAGTTGTCACTTCAGGCCAATAGAGCGTTAACTCGATGCATAAACAAAGTTTTTACCAAAAAATAAATAAAAATGCAGTAACGTTACGTTACTACGAGGTATGACTATTCTTAAAGAAAACTCAGAAAACAACAACAAACAATTCACATATCTCAATATAATTGTCATTGAAGAAGCTAAACGGTGCTTAAACAACAAACCAAACAATTACTAAGCATGCTACATAAAACATAAAAGCAACAATTATTAATAACACTTACAGTTTGTGATACGGAGGAGGAAGCTGATGCAAATACACTTGGAACTGAACCTTCCTTCAATATCAGCCGGCTCGCAAATCCAAGTTTAATTGCATTTAAGTTGCGTGAACAAAGCACAAGGCTCTGACTATACTCCTGTGGTACAGTTGTATATATGAATTGTAGCCACTTAGTCTTCAAATGCTAAGATGAAAAAAGTTTGCTTTTGAGTCGCACTTGAGAACACAGCGTCTCGTTGCCATGATGTTTTCTAGTTTTCACTGGCGTGCGCAATAAGTGGGCGTATCGTATTCAAATAACTTGACAAGCTGACCTCATCTAGTCAGAGAAAAAGCTTCGGTCTTCTAACGATTCATAAAAATGACTCAGAGTCAACTCTTACTTTTGAGAGACAATAACTTGATATACGGTGCACTGTCATATTTCAAACTTTGCAGGATGTTTTTGTTCACTTAGATCTATGTTACACACTACATGAAAGGTAAATTTCAAAATTCCATGATAGGTGCTCTTTAAGGCCGCTATCGAAGCATCCTGGGCCTCCATAACACCTCAGCAGTGCCACAGGCTGATTGCCTCCATGCCACGCCGCATTGAAGCAGTCATTTCTGCAAAAGGATTCCCGACCAAGTATTGAGTGCATAACTGAACATAATTATTTGAAGGTTGACTTTTTTTGTATGAAAAACACTTTTCTTTTATTGGTCGGATGAAATATGCTAATTTTTTTAGATTGAGGTTTTCATGAGCTGTATGCCAAAATCATCAGTATTAAAACAATAAAAGACCTGAAATATTTCAGTTGGTGTGCAATGAATCTAAAATATATGAAAGTTTAATTTTTATCATTACATTATGGAAAATAATGAACTTTTACCACAATATGCAATTTTTTTGAGAAGGACCTGTGTATGTATATACATACATATACACACACATATATATACACACACACACATACAGTGTATATATATATATATATATATAAACAAATATTAGATTTGAGCGCAACTTACGTTCAGCACATTGAGCTTGCCCTTGGTCATCTTTTCGTGGCGCGAGCGACTGCGTACAGAGTGGCGTTGGGCTCGTTTCATAGAGCGACCCTCATGCCTGCCCTCGTTCCCATCGCTCAGACCAGATGCAGCATCGGAGTGGCCACTGAGGGAACCAAAAACATAATTGGTACAACTTCTCTCTAATAGAAGGTCAATATTAATACACATGAATTACTAAAAAGATGTTTCACCTTTCCGTGGAGGCTGGAACCAGAGATGTTTGAGGTTGTGTCTGCTCTACTGACTGCGGTTGGGACACACTCAGTGGTGCCTGTGATAGAGAATCAAACTAGAATTTTAGAATCCAAGTCACAATCACCCGTAACACACAATCACATGGAGGAGAAGGTCTTCATCTAGACAAAAAGGCTTGTTGTAAATTGTTGGTTTGTGGTGACTCAAGCCAACAAGCTTTTGGGGGGAGGAGTCTGTCTGCATAGACAACAATTTATAGACAATAAATAGGACATACACCGGTGTTTTAAAAGTTTTGGGTCAGTAATATTTTTGAATACTTTTATTAATGCATAAAATTGATCAAAAGTAATGACATGTATAATGCTACAAAAGATTTGTGCTTCAAATAAAAGCTGTTCTTTTGAACTTTTTTATTTAAGGAATCTTAATAATCTTTAAGGAAAAAAAATCTACAAGTATTAAGCAGCACAACTGTTTCCAACATTAATAATAGAAAATATTTCTTGAGCACTAAATCAGCATATTAGAATATTCTGAAGGATCAAATGACACTATTTTACTGTATTTTTAATCAAATAAGAGAAGCCTTGGTAAGCATAAGAGACTCCTTTTAAAAACATGAAGAAAAAAAATTACTGACCTCAGACTTTTAAATGGTAAAGTACACTAAATTACTAACATTAAAAGATCATTTATTTTTCACAATATTTCCTCAATTTACTGAAAACTGAGTTTAAAGAAAATAATGTTTCAAAAAATTTGAGAAAATATTGGGTAAAATAAGTATTATATCAGCCCTCAGCACAGTAGATATTGTTGTTATCAACACTAATAACCTCTTCTGCAGACTGCTAATTCACACACCACAGTGTTAGGCACAGCTAGTACCTGACAGGCCTGATATAGAAAATAGAGTTGTTCAGCATTTGGAGGTGGTGAGAAAACAGGAGGGCTGAGTTGACATGCCCATATCTGACAAACATGTAAGAGCAGCCAGCATGCAAGAAAGAGATGGAGAAGTAAAGAACAGTAGTATTAATGCCAATGAGTTGGATGTTGTGCATAAAGCACAGAACATTCATCAAGCAACATGCAGACCAATGGAAGATGGAAGATTAGCCACCAGAGGGTGCTATTCATGCTATACCTGTAAGACTTGAGGGCCGTGCAGTGCCTGAGGAGCGCTGCCATCTTGAGGTGACTGATAGTACTGCAGGGGGACGGTAGGTTGAACAGCAGGGGGCAGAGAGACCGCCTGTCCCATCACCTGGAGTTCATGTATACATTAAAAGGGCTTTTATAACTCTATGTATCTGTTGTTTGTTAAACATAAACCAGAACAAGATGTTTTTTTCATGTTATAGATCATGTGAAGTGTACCTGAGGTGTGGACACAGTTCCAGCCTGGGGGATGGGGACTGGGGTCAAAGTACTGCTCAGCTGCTGCGACTGATGTGGGGAAGAAATTTAGCAAGTAAGACAAAAAAAAAGTTGACCACAACTAGCTCTGTTTAAATATATTCAAGGTTCACCATGCTTTGTGGATGGGTCATGGTGTGCTGTGGATCAGTCTGTATGGTGTTGAAAGATGTGCCTGGCTGGGGAGGGAGAGCCTCGGGGACAGTCACTGAACCTTGAGGGTCCACAAAACCTACAGCTGCAAAACATACATATATTATAGTATTTTTCATCATAAATGTCTGATGAATGTCCAATACAATTTTTTAAGTGCTGTTTGTTATATTGCATATTTCTTTTTCTTGTCATTACATACTGTGTAAAATGCTTTGGTAATGTTGTATGTAAACAATTATGTAAATAAAAGTACTTTAAATTGAAAGTAGAGCATATGAGAGTTTTGCAACACTAACTGGAAGCAGAGGCTCCAGGCTGCTGCAGTTGTTGGTGCTGGTCTGCTTCTGGTTCCTCAGACTCCATGATGACTGAGGCCAGAACGGGATCAGGGGGCTTGGCTGTGGGGTTAGTATCTGGTCCAGGCTGTGATGAATCAGTCTCTTGCTCCATCATCTTCTTTTCTTGTTTCTCTCTCACAAGTTTTCTCTGCTCTCTTTTACGTGAGATCAGGGACACTCTGTCCTTAATGGCCTTTGCGATGGTCTTGTGGTCACCCTCACAAACATACCCCGAGTCGACCTAGAGGGGAAAAAAAAACATAATTTAACTTCAAATGACAACGATAAGTCATTATTATAAAGGTGACCAGGGGGGATTTTATGTACTGTATTATACTTATGAGTCTGTGGAATTACTATAAATATTGAAAGTCCACAAATTAACCATTTCAAGATAATAAAAAAAACAAGGTTTGAATCTTTAGTTAGGTAAAAGAACGGAAATCCAAGTACCATTTCTTGGGCAACATCATCTGGGACATCTTTACTTAAGTCGAAGGAGAACTCAATGGCTTCATTCTCTTTGTATTTTCCTTTAAGTTTCTTTACATCCTCAATGCGCAGCAACAACTTTATGGCCACCAGCTCTCCATCATCCTCCTCAGCCAGTTCTACACGAACCCCAGTCTCCTCCTGGAAAAACGCATGACTTAGGAGGTCCTTGATGCAATACCTAAAAAAAGAAAGAAAATGGAGATGAATCAATTAAACACACATAGAGTTTACATTAAATTAAATACTATATACAGCTTGTGTGACCAAAACATCAATAAATCATATATTAAAAAAAGATCTTACTGAAATAATCAGTTTTGCCAGTTCACATGCAAACCAATAATGTTTCATTTGTTATGGAAAAAAATAACTTGAATAAAAAAAAAAGTAAAACACCCAGAATATTCCAAAATGTCAGAGGGAAACTTGTACAAACTTCCCCCCCATTGGATGCATAAAATAAGAAAACAGAGTAAGGTTTGCTTACTCTGAAAACGAATAATGGGTTAACACATTTTCGTGACCTCACGTATTGTCAGGTAATTAAGAATAATCAGGTTAAGAATGTGCATGTAAACGCAAAGATACTCAAGACATTTTTAAATAATTAATCATGTAGTAATAATATAGACCTCAGTCAGAAGAGACACCATCCCCCAGTTACCAAAGCTTCAGTAGGTAATGGCACTTGCGTCTATCTGCCGCGAATATACTGCAAATGCTCTAAAGCACTAAGCTCTAAGGCCAGCCAGAGATTTCCATCCGCCCCCCAGAATAACACTGAATTCAGGAATAGAAAAGTTTAGGGCAGGTCCGAATACCATTTTTTGCGCTTCGAAGCTTCGGTAGTAATGAACAACTATTGGAAGCTTCAGAGAGAGGGGCTGAACATATAATACACTATAATACACAACACTAATAAAGGCAGGAATCTGTGTCTGTATGTCCGTTTGCATTATTATTATTTCGAGAACCGTTCATCCAATCGACTTCACAAGGGAGTGCAGTGTCGCATTTGGTGCAATAGGCCCTATAGATGGACACGCGAGACGCGACACATTCAGAATTAATAAACTTTTAGTAAACTACAGACAGCACAGCGCGAGCGGGAAGCGGTGCACCTCACGCGGGCAGGGCTTATACTCCGAGACAGGACACTGCACTAGTGATATAAAACGCACACAAACACAGGTCTGTTAAATTAAGCAATACTTTTAATCTAGTCTAATATTTTTCTGACTAACAAATTGGCACAGTAAGGGTAGATTTAAAGAAAGAAAAACGAAATTTAAATATAAAAAAAAACGAAATTTAAATAAAAGAAAAACAAAATTAAGTTAAATTAAAAACAAGATTAATTTAGATTGATAATAACGGGTAAAAATGCTAATACATTTTGTTTCTATTATTCTATTTTTCCACAATGTCAAAGCAACAAAACACAAGCTCAGACATGCACTTCGGTCCATACAAACTCCGCTGTTCTGCGCTCTAGCCAGAGAACACTCCCGTTGCTTGAACACGTGTCGGTTCTATTTCTAGCATGCACGGGTTTTCCGCGTAGCTCAGTGTGGAAACTCCAACCTGTTAAATATGGGAGCCGAAATAAAAACAGACACGCCACGCAGCTGAGACGCTCACGCAGCCAGTGTGTCGCCGGCCTTATTCAAGTGGGAATGAGAACCGTTTTGCGGGGGTCAATACACAATAAAGAAAATACACAATAGTCGTTTGGATATTTCATCCCCTTTTATTGAATCATATAATTATTTTATTTCTTATTTTCCATATTTCTTTATATAAATAAACCCCATTGTTAACTTCTTTAAACTTACCTTTTGCCTTGCTTGAGGTTATTCAGGGCTGGGTTAATTTTCACACTGTTTAAGAATATTGCTTCAGGAGCATAAATAGATTTAATCTGGGTTACCGTAGTCATATAGGGTAATAAGAGGAATATTTATATATAGTCTGGAGGCTCCACCCTTTTAAGGTCAAGGGCAGGGGGCGCTACATACAATTCGAATTTCATTTTATATTACGAGTATCTGGCCCTTACTGTGTCTGCAGAGAAAAATTCTGGCCCTTGTACAAATATAGTTGATGACCCCTGCTATAAAGAATGCGGAGAAATTAGATTTACAGCTCTCTGCTTGCAGTATCGCTCATCAGGAAAATGAGTGAAAACACACTTCATTAATAGCTATTCCGTGATTTAGTACGATTGAGTTTCACATCAGCAGCGAACCGTACCGGAGTTTACATGAACCGAACCCCAGACCACCCTTTTTAAGTGGACTTGAGTACGGTTCGCGAGGGCACACCCAAGTAGACAGCGTTCCCATCATCCAAACAAACCGAACTCTGACGTCAATCGAACCCAGGTGCGCACCAAAAGTGCAAGTGTGAAAGCACCCTAACTGTCGTGAGCGTAGTTCACATTCATGTTTTCACAACACTGCATTGTTAGAATTTATAAGAATGTTACCCGCCAACTGGCAATTGGCAGAGATTCATATACTCGCCAACAGCAATTTTAACTCGCATTTAGTGCTTGTCAAGTGTTAGCGTGCTCTGTGAATGTCAGCCCACCTCTCATCTTTATTCTGACGTATGCAACCCTCAATGATCTCCTTCACTTCAGGAATAGCCACTTTGTCGAAACTGCCAGGCTTCACCCCCTGTAAACACGGCACAGGAAACAATCAAATTACACATATGTAGAGAGCTTTAAAGGGGTCATGAATTGAGAAATCAAATTTTCCATCATCTTTTATGTCTTTTGACAAAAGGTCATTGTACTTTAAAAATATCCAGTACGTTTCAGAACTCAACTTCCTTGTTAGTCCAAAAACAGCTTTTATTGAAACCAAGCTCAGAAAAAGACTAGTTTCGAATTGTCACATTAGTAAATAATACTTTGACGAAAGACTCTACACAATAGAAGAATCTTTAGCTCCGCCCATCGATCCACATGTCATTTAGTAGTAAATACGAGACAGACGCAAACACAGGATTACTCCTGCAACAAAACGATATGAGATACCTCTGATGATTGCAAGATATTTTAAAGTGCCAAATTGTAGAAAAACAGTAAGACACTGTTCATCGGTTTACTTCATTTTACTGCAGATTCGAATTTAAACAAGTTCAACTCAGAATTTTCAGAGAAGTGAAAATAAAATATGATGCAGTGACGAGTCGACTATATTGGATCCGACCGCAATGACACAACAGACAAGTGTAAGTAACAGTTTTTACAATGTGTCTCTATTGTTTTGTCTGCTGTAGATCGTTTGATATGTATTTTTGAGTATTCATACTGTAGCGTCAGTCAAATTGAATAGTTGTGATTTGCTGTTCTTTCCTTTTCTTCACCATTTATGGGGTTAATGTGTTGGATTATTATTGGATACGTAAGAAAGCATGTAGATCAGGGGTTGGGGACGTTGATCCAGGAGGGTCATACTCTTGCAGAGTTTAGCTCTAACCCTGAAAAAAACACTCACCTGCCTGTAACTTTAGTTATCCTGAAGACCTTGATTAGCTTCAGGTGTGTTTGATTAGGGTTGGAGTTAAACTCTGCAAGAGAATGACCCTCCTGGATCAACGTCCCCAACCCCTGATGTAGAGAATGCTGCTTTTGTTATTGCTTTGATCTAATTCTAACCCATTCACTGTAATCCTGAATAAAAGCTTCAGTTAGCGAGACTCACTGACTCAATCAGTATTAAATTACAACACGTTTCATTTTAATTAAAAGTGTAAAGAACAATGCATGTTTCTCACTTTATCAAAAAGGATGAACTATGAACAGCCTATAAGAACGACTGTGACAAACAATGGTACATTTATTAATTTATAATTCTGTTTACAAGAAACAATAGTTATCATTTGTCAATTATAACTTTGGTAACTCTAAGTACTTTATGTGCCACAACCAAGACATATAAAGCATATGTAATGGGCATAAACATTTCACATTGTTGGCAAATGTTTCAACTAAGTAACAAGATTTTTCAACAAGTTTTTGAAACAATTCCAAACATGTAATAGCGAGGGCTTTGAAAATTATTTTAATTTATATATACATAAATATATAAAAGCAGTTCATAACGCCGTTAACTTGAGGCTGAATTTTATCAAGGGTTCTACATTTGAATCACTCAAACTAAAATGTGCATGTATTACTGCCTGGTACCATTTTGTTTCATATCATATTGGTTTCGTGAGAGGTCATGACTTCAGCATTTTCTGGTAAAGGTAAAAAACCAACTTACCACTGTGTGAGAAAAAAGCAGAAAGAAAACACCCCCACGGAGGGCAAAAAAGGGATAAAAAAAAGAGACTAAAATAGTGCAGCAAACATTGGGGAGGATGAGTGTGCGGGGGCTCTCTCCTCCGCCAGTGAAGTGTGGACTTACGCTGGTGACTCTGCGATAGATCTGAGCTGCATTCTGACACTCGGAGTACGGGTACTCAGAAGTAGCCATCTCCAGCATACACATCCCAAAGGCATACACATCCACCGACTCGTCATACTTCTCTTCATACATCTCAGGCGCCATGAACTCAGGAGTACCTTAAATTAAAAGAATGGTTCAGAACTCTCTCAGTACCCTATTACACCCTCTCAGTGAAGAGGTGAGAGGAAGATGATGCTGTCGCTGAAGATCGCTCGGACACAGCCTGCGAGAAAAGAGAGAGGTAGAGGGAAGGAGAGCAAAAAGGGGATAGAAAGTAAAAAATAAAAAAAAGAGGGGGAAACTGTCCTCAGTTAGACCGCAATGATAAGAAGCCCAAGTTTCTCCGTGTAAGACCTTCAAGGGCAGGAATGCCAAACTGGTGCACAGGACTCACTCGAAGGCCTGGACTGACCACATGACTTAAACAAGATAGCCTGAATACAAGCAATCAATGTATTTGTAGTTGTTAGCCCAAACAGGATGTTAAAACAAGTCCATGGTCAGAGGGCCTTATGCTTTTAAATCACAAGACCAAACCGAAGCACTAGCTATGGAAAACGTAAACCTTTCAAAAACATCCTACCTTTGGGTTAACCTGTGAAGAGAAATGGTTAAGCATTTCAAATCTTACACACTCCATAGCTTACTGAAAAGTGAAGTTCTGTGCACCAGGTGAACTAGTAACAAAGTTACCCATTGACAAAGTTCTCACACGGACAAACTTCCCATATTTATAATGGATTCAGACTGATGTGTCACATAATACTGGTGGACTTACCAGGCTCATTTCTGCGTACTTACTGTCTGTACTGCAGTACATTAAATAATCCTTAAAGTAGAATAAGGGGAGACCTGAAATTAGAGCCTAAGGCTTCCAAAACAAAACAAAAACACAGATCTCAAAGCTAAAAGTATGAGGGAGATGAGCAGAGAGTTTAAGGCTTTGAGCTCCAGACACTGACACACTGAAAGAAAACAAGCATTTCCTTGTGGGGGGAAAAAATGAACAGATTCATTAGCATCATCATCATTAAATCATGGTTGACTGAAGAAACAGACCACAAATTTCCGAACCAGAGCAAAAGATCACTCACGGTACCTGCCAGCCCAGGGCTCAGCTCTAGCTCTAGTGTTATCCCATGATCAGATCAGGTTTCCCTGCAGACGAGTCACAAAATACCTACAACTGCTCCACAACAACTAACTCTATCTGAGGATACCTGAAATTGTGGCAATAAAGACAGAAGACCAGTCAAAAACTATGTTTGAACTATAGGAGGGTGTCAAGAGACAACTTCCATAAAGCAGGAGCCCTGGTTTGCTGCAGTTCGAGCGGTCGGGGAAACGGTGTGGTCTGCTTTCTCACCACTGTAATTAAAACGCGCTTTGAAAAGAAGCAGAGGAAGAAAAGAAACACGGAATGAAGGATTTGCTTTTCCCCTAACCACAAATCTGCGTCAGCCAATTCAAATGAATTTCGATTTGGAGGCGGTAACACGGTTGCAAATACTTAGCCGTACCTATGACACTCTTGGCAAAGGAGGCCCTCTTGAGGGTAGCCAAGCCCAAGTCTCCGATCTTGACTGATCCAGTAGGGCCGGTGATGAAGATGTTGTCACACTTGAGGTCCCGGTGGATGATAGGAGGCGACCTGGTATGTAAGAAGTGCAGCCCCTTCAAAATCTGCCGGCACCAGCTGCGCAGGACTTTGATCTTCATCTCCTTAAATCGTTTTAGATACCTGCAAGGGCACCAAAAACAAGTAAATCATAGAAGGTGAGCTCGGTTTAAACATGACTAACACTGTTTAAAAAAAATCTGACAAGAACAAATAAGAGCACTTACGTCTTCAGAGTCCCAGATGTCATGAGTTCAGTTACCAGGACAATACACTTCCTCCCTTTCAAGGATGACTCCCAGGAGTCATAGAAGCGTACTATGTTGGGATGCTGAAGACCCTTCAACATTCCAGCTTCCTCTTTAAAACGCTGCCGCTCTGACTTGGACAATTTGCGATCCTGAAAAAGATTTTCATATTTTACAATATTAACTTAGTCAGCATGAAGGCGACAGCGGTATTTCAGCTAAATTTAACTCAGAAAAAATGGTCCATTGTCCACAGTCACTGTCTAACAAATCACATTTCACACTTTCAAAACAATCAGCATTCTGTTAGTCATGTGGCGAATTTGCGCAAACAAATTTGATGTGAAATCTGCATTGGGAAATATTTCGCTCTTGCGTGAAATTCCAGATTGCACAGATTCACATTGAAAATATAGCTGCAATCAGCCATTAAGGGGCCAAGCTCAAAGGTGGCACAATACTTACCAATTTAAGACATATTTCAGGCAAAATGGCTGAAAATAAAAAAATAAAATCACAAATACAGTCACAAGTATTGATTCGGAGAGGAGGGGGGGCCTTTGAGTAAAAAAGGTTGGGAACCACTGCCCTAGACCATTTGTCAGATTTTCACCAAAATCTAATCATCTTTAGACCATGCCGGTAAAAAGCGATGTATTTTGTGTTGATAGATTAAACTGTTTTTATTTACCACATCAACAAATTTGATGGCATGATGCCAAAATTACTCTGAGGCTCTATCTCTGCAAGGCCCACTGCAAGGCCCCGGAAAAGAAGTCAATTTGGCACTCGCAAGCTTTTTGAGAGGTGGCTATATGAGTGATGTGCATGTTTTTGGTGTGAGCGCGAAACCTGTGGGAATGAGTAAAATTCTGCACAATACAAGCACTGTTCAACCGGAGCTAATTAGATGAGTGAATGAGATGAGTATGTGTCACTTCACCATTGGAGAGAAGAGAGCGTAAGAGCACGCAGCTGGTATCAGAGTAAAGGAGTATTGGAACCATGTCTAAATATCAATATTTTTGATGACACTAATGTTTTTGTACGACTGTTTAAAAGAATGCACAGAATTCAAATGGCATTTCTTAGTTGACCTACATTTGGTGTGGTCAGCTGCCATCTCTGGAATAAGAAACATTTAGCTGTGATTTTGCCTTTGTCATGCCCAGCAGGGACAGCCATTCACTCTAAACTAAGGTTAAAACTTCCATAACTGCTCACATGTATGCAAGTAACACAATTAGAGGTCATTAGCACAACACCTTAACGGGGTGAAGCCCGGTAGAAACCCTAAACAGTGCCGATTGATGTGGGTTAGAGGAAAGGGGACTCCGCTTTGCACCCCACCCTGCGACAGACCTACTTTCTCTCTCTCTTCCTCTTTGGCTATTCCAAACATGTGGTGCGCTATGTGGCCTGTAGAACAAGGCCAGCAAAGCGTGGGAGCGTTTCCCCAGAGGAGGGGCAGCCTGCACACTGAACTCCAGCATGAGGATAAATCTCCTGGCATGAATCCGGCTCACGTGTGAGGGCACATACCACTTCAAGTGGAAGTTAAGGAATTAGGATTAGACAGAAGATCTGAAACACAAATTTCTAGTGCTGTCAATAAATAAAATAACTAATTAAAGCTCACATTTTTCTGTAATTGCGATTAACAACACTTAACATTAAGTTTTTAATATATTTTTAATACTGTAATACTTTCATATTTAAATTCTAAAAAATAATGTAGAAACAACAAAAACTTTATATTTTAAATAAGGACAGCATCGCCAATATCAGCACTGATACTGATGTGACTTCTCTGTTAGATGGATTTTTTTCTTAATTTTAGCCATCAATTATAGCCATTCAACATCACTTGAGATCAAATTTAACATTTAATATGCTTTATGAAATATATAACTTCATTTAAGAAAACTTAAAAAAATGTTTTCACATAAACCCAATGTAATAAATGTCTCTTTAGGCTGTGCCTTTAATATATCAGGGCTCAAGGTTTTTTTTTTATTTAGTTTTTTTTTAACCAAGGTAACTTGTAAACAGAGCTTTAAGATTTTCCGGTAGGTCTAAAAGGTAAATATACAGATATTGAATAATCAAACACTGCACAGTCGTCACTGCATAAATTATAAATTGAAAATATAAGAATCCTTATTAAAGCTACAAAAGTTATTCAGTAAAGAGCAGTGAGTGATTTTCTCTTTGTCTTTTGTTCTTTGATTAACATTAAATGACAAAGACAGCAGCTGGTTTATGTGTTCAACTGAAAATAAAATAAAAAGCATTCATTTTGATAGCCCTACAAATTACCTGGAAATACATTCAACAATTAAGTAAAAACTGACAATGTAGTTCAGTAGGTTGGGATAGAGTGCAGAGGTCTGATGCCTTGTAAGAGGTCGCACAGGGAATTCATTCATAGACTTATCTATCAGCCTGTTTTGCTAATCAGTGATCACATGGGGGTCACATGCTTTGTGAAGGTTTTTTTTTTTGTTAAGATCTGCATGAGCTTTTTTTTCCTATCTAAAATGACTATATTACATGAAGGAAGTAAAAAAAATAAAAAAAATAATACACTACCATTTAAAAGATTGAAAAAAAGTCCCTTGTGCTCAAAGGATATTTTGCTTAAAAATACAGAAATAAAATGAAATATTTAATTTAAAATAACCGTTTTCTATTTTAATATATTTATATCTTTTTTAATACATAATTTAAATGATTTTTCCCCTGTAACGCAAAGCTGTATTTTCAGCATCATTACATTACAAGGGTTCAGTGTCACATGATCTTTCAGAAATCATTCTAATATGATGATTTGGTGCTCAAGAAACACTTCTTATCACTGTTCTGCTTCATATTTTGTGGAAGATGTGACTTCTAGATTACACACACACTAGAGAACTATAAAAAAAAAAACCTCAAACTTCTCATGGGAACACAAAGACGAAACTAAATTAAACTTTGCGCATAATTTTTTTAACATAATTTTATATTTATTATACAACTATTTAATACAAATTACTTAACTTTAAAATATCCACAAATATTAAATAAAATATTCATAAATGTACAAAGTACAAATTATATCAAATGGGAAAAGAAATCTTTAAATATAGTTTAAGGTTACTGCAGAAGGCTAAATGGATTTAAAGGGGTCCATTAAAAGGATCAAATGCAGGGAGAAAGGTAAATGCAGGAAACTGGGGTGAAACTCAAGCAGTCGCCTGAAAGTCAGTAATATGCACTTGCAACTATGACTTAGTTACCTGGCTAAATACTTAAATTAGATAATAGGTATGTTGAATTGGACGCTTAGAGGGAACTTCTGTAAAAAGAGAAGCATCTGACATCCATTTTCATTTTCTTTTTGTGTTGACCTACATATTGTTCAAATGTGTTTAACATGCGAGAAAGGAGAGAAATGTGGGAGGGGAATATCCCTGAGTTAAGCATAAGGCGCTAAAGACAGATGGCCTTCTGGGGGAGATATACAGGCCCTTCCCTTTTCTGCAGCACTGTGAGCTTGCAGCACAGAACACATACCGTTGTGTCGCACAAGACAGGCAGAGAGATAAAAATAGGGACAGTGAGACATGAAATGTGAGAAAGTGATGTAAAGAGGCTGAAAGCTAGAGAGTCTTTTGTTTCAAATCAGTGTATGAGCTGGCTATGCCTGAGGGGCATGAGCAGCAGAACAGCAGCTCACGTGGTGTTGCCTCGTCATCACTCTGCAAAAGAAGAGGCAGCAGGGGGTGGAGAGCAGAAGCAGAGTCAAGCCTTGGCAGTCCAGCTCACCATACTTTACACAGATTACAATTGCTTCGGTGGTTGAACTTGACCCACTTTTGAAATTGCACGTCTGTGGCAAATCAATAAATAAAAAGCTGCTCCTTTATAATAAGAATAAAACAAAGGATCTATCTAAATGCAAAAATACTTTTTAGAAGTGGGTCACAACTTATGAGCCAATGATTTTCCGACAGAAGTACTTTTGCTATGTAGTCTGCCAGCGTCAGCACGCTCTCTGTGCAAGCACACCTCACCGCAATTACTCATGCTTTTATCACATCATAAACCAATAAAAGTGGAATGATTGCAAAGATGCATTCATTCTGTATTTTTGCCATACCATGTTTCATAATAGTGCATGTTTAAAAACATATTTATATACATATACATACATATATACAAAGTAATTTAAAATAATATGAGAAAAAATGAAATGTCAGTAGACTGCAATTTAATTGTAATATTCAAAATGAGAAATAGTCACACCATGAAATATATACTACTTTTCTATATATCATTTACTAACTAAATAACAGTTTGGAATTTTTTTGGAAGGAAATTAATGATCTTGTTTAGCAAGGATGCACTAAAAAGGTACAGTAAAAACATTTATAATTTTACCAATACTTTCTATTTCAAATAAATGCTGTTCTTTTGAACTTTCTACTCATTTCTATGTATGTATGTATGTATGTATGTATGTATGTATGTATATGTATGTATGTATGTATGTATGTATGTATATATATATATATATATATATATATATCCACAAAGCTATGATGCAGCATATCTGCTTTCAACAGGGCTTCAGACAAAAAACAAACAAAAAAAGCCAATGGAAAAAAAAAGGAAAAAAATTAGCCGCCATTTTTTTGTGCCACAAAATAATAAACGTGTTTTAATTTTGTCATGTGTTGTCATGTCTGCCCTCCTTTTACAGCATCAGCATTTCCATCCATCTTGTGGATGTCCTGGGAACTAAGATTCACTTAAAGTAGTAACTGAATTGCTTTTCCAACTTGAGGACTACATACATTCACAAAGAATTGTTCTTTACACAGACAATAATAATGTCAGAATCACTTGGCCAACGAGCATAGCCTTCTAATGCACCCAATCTATTTTTCTTCATTAGTAATATCTGAGAGGTAAATTTGGTGAAAGGCTGCTCTTCAACTGCAAATATATAGGTGGTGTTGAGTTTCATTCAGAATTGTTAACGATTAGTTTGCATCCACACAGCTGACATGTTTATCTATTGTAGTTCATTCAAGTTGTGCACATGTGCACAAATAGACACTGCCTTTCTGCACTTGTATGTTTCTTTTTTGTCACGTCGCCGTGACAAGCTGACCCCTGCTGTCCCAGTGCGAATTTTGGCGCTCAAACTCAGTGATGTTTTTTCCACTGCAACTTTACTGTGTGTCTCTCTCATTTTATAACGTCAACACAACAAAAGATGTGATTGGCTACTCGTCACAAAACATGCATGTAAAAAGGCCCACAATTTTTAATCATAGCATGTAAATCTATATTGTCGCCAGTGGCGATATCAGAAAAAATATCACTCGCAAATTAATACCATTATAGTTGTAGTCTGGAGCTGTTTCAACATTGATAATAATAAATGTTTGTTTAAACACCAAATCAGCATATTAGAAAGATTTCTGAAGGATCATGCGCCACATTAAAGAGCGCCAAAACTTCATTGTTAGAATTTAGTAAAATAATTGACAGAATTTGAAAGCGATTTATTGGATGGGAGGTGTGCTACAAAGCTTTGTTCATCAATTGAAAACAGCACAGACTAAGAGATATGATTCATGGGACTGGGAAGAATCAGTGTTTCTTTTAAAAAATGAGAATCGATTAAAATTGAGAAATCTATATTTTAAACAATTTTACTGTTTTTCTTTAAACAAATCAAATAATTGCAGCCTTTGTGAGCACAATTTACTAATTAATAACTGCAAGATACAAATTGCAATTTCAAGAAATAAAGTCACACTTAAAGATGTTAAGTTGCAATTATTTTTTTTACTATGACAAGAAACAGGCTTCCACAGCAATTACACTGTCTCAAAGTACACTGAAAACAAACACTAACTATGATATACTGCTTGTCATGCCGCTTACAATACACACCTGGTGGTCTAAAATAACTCAATTAGGAAATGAGAATTTTCTATTCAAGGATGATACCACAATGCCGGGGCTACAGCCAAAGATGACAACAGCTATAAAAACGCTGGCCAAATGCCAGATGGGTTAAGTGTCAGGAGTGTGTATTGAGACGCTTCAGAGGTGAGACGCTCCAAAGGTGTGACAAAAGGACTAGTAAAAGTGCCTTCCTTTTTGTAGAGTGATTAGAACGCAAAATTAAACATGAACAATACCAATTGATGACACATCACTTGGAAAGGTGGAGGTGGAGCATTTAAGTTAAAATCAAACTAGTCATAAGATTATCATTACAAAGTGCTGTACCGGAAAGAACTCAAAGTCAGGGCTGCAGGTTTAAGAGAGAGTGAGATAATATTTAATCTAGGCCTAAATGAGCAGATCAGATAGTGATTTACCACCATCAGCGGAAAGATCAGAGTGCTAACAAAGTTAAGTGTTGCACTTTGTTATCCTACCTGTCAAAAGCTGTGACATCCTTTATTTTACTCAGCAGACTTTTACATGAAATGCAAGAGCAATGCAAATCAAAAAACTCTTTATAAATATAAAAAATATATGAACAAATAATCTGACTACAAGCAACAGCATAAATTAACAATAGAACAAAGCAACAAATGAACTGGTGCTTTCAGGTTTTTCAGGTAGATCTAACAGTATTTGGATACCTATCAGCAGATTAGGTATGGAAATTGAATTAAGAAATCAAATGTAAAGTAACATTGCAAAGTCTTCACTACATAAATTAAAAATAGATGAATCCTTTTAAAAAAAAAAAAAATTTTTTAAATCAAGAGCAGTCAGTGATTTTTTTGCAGCAAGACTTTTGTTGTTTGATTAGCATTAAAACAGCAGCAAGAATATTAGGCTGTCACTTCAAGACAATACAAAGATCCAATAAATACTGTTACACATGCAACGTTTCTTGACGGTTTACATTTGCTGAAGACATAACCGACTAAGTTTACTAGGATACTCGTAACAAGACAGGCAACTTGACAAATTTGAGTGAAACTGTCCATTCAAGCTTTAATTAGTCAATTAATTTATTGACATTTTAGTCACTAGACCCTAGTGACTCTAATCACTAGTGTGTCATTTGATCGCATTTGCGAGTGATTTACTTGTGTATATATATATATATATATATATATATATAAATAAATAGAGTTTGTCATTTGATAATGTCGTTCACAATAGTTCAAGGGATTGTAGCTCTTTCCTCACTAAAGCCGTGTCTTTTTGTCCAATTTTTTTTTTTTTGTGTGTTGTGGTTCACCTCGTAGCTGGTTGGATTAGTTAATGGTTTATAATGCTTTAAAGGAATAGTTCACCTTAAAATAAAAAGAATTTACTCTCCCTCAATTGTTCCAAACCTGCATGAGTTTCTTCCTTCTGCTGAACGCAAAAGAAGATATTTTACAGAATGTTTAAAGAAAGAAACTCATACAGGTTTGGGACAACTTGAGAGTGAATAAATGAATACAGAATTTTTATTTTAGGGTGAACTATTCCTTTAAAGAAGACTTTGGAAAACATTTAAGGAATGAAAAAAAAAGGCCGGCTAGGTGGGGTGGAGGGGGACTAATACACTCTATAGGCCAATTCACACTGACAGACGGTTGCACGTCACTTCTCAGATGTTCGAATTCAGATTCAGCATGTTCAATCAGCAAAATCAAGCTCCGACAGACAGCAGACAGACTCAGACAGGGGTAACACACTGATCCAACAAATGCCAATGAAGTGTCAGTCTATCGGTGCGGTGTGAATTGGCCTTAAAAGGTGCGGTGTGTAGCATTTGAGGATCTATTGACAGAAATGCAAAATAATATACATAACTGTTTTCAGTGGTTTATAAAGACCTTGCATAATTAACTTATGTTTTTATTAACTTAGAATAAGCCATTTCTATCTACATACATCACGGGTCCCCTTACAGTGAAGTCACCATTTTGCATCGTCATGTTTCTACAGTAGCCCTAAACAGACAAACTGCTCTACAGAGTGCTAGCTACTCTCTGCCTCTCAGACAATGACATTTTTGTCCCGTGTCGTGCATCGTAGGTTCTCTACATGCTTTGAAAGGGAGGGGTGAGCGGTAGATGGTTGCAATTCACAACCTCACCACTAGATGCCACTAAAATTTACACAGTGCACCTTTAAAGAAACAACATTTTTTTACAAATACAAAAACATACCTGTAACTCGCACCATGCCACCTCCACCGTGGTTTCGGTATCCAGACCCTTGTAGACAGTCTTGAAAGAGCCACGTCCTATTTCAATGTCAAACTTTAAG
The DNA here is from genome assembly GCA_023029165.1 of Gobiocypris rarus. Lineage (NCBI taxonomy): Eukaryota > Metazoa > Chordata > Actinopteri > Cypriniformes > Gobionidae > Gobiocypris > Gobiocypris rarus. The sequence goes on from CM040913.1 coordinate 16,196,803, forward strand.
AAACGGCCATCCGGCGACGTCCCGACTGCATTTGTCTCAACTTCCTCAATGTCCTCCTGTTCCTTCTTAGCATCCCTTAACTCTGCTTCAGCTCGTGCCTTCTCTTTACTTTCTTCATCATCATCTTTCTCATCTTCTTGTTTTCCATCAGCACTATCTCCAGACTTCAGCTCCGCACCCAAACGTGGTGCTACTGCAGAAAGAATCTGTCCGGCATTCACAATCAACACTGGCTTAGACTCTACAGCCATCTCGGCACTGTCAGCCGCTTTCTCTTCTGGTGCAACCAACACATTAGCTTGTGTGGCCACAGAAGTGGCTTTTATTTCCAGGGCAGGAGGTTCACAAACAAGAGTATGGGGGTCCGTTGAGATGGTAAGGATCGCATTCTTGCTGGGCAGCTCCAGCGCCGTGGCATTGGAGTCGTTGATGACACTGCGACGGAAAAACCGATGCTCTGCCTTCAGCAGTTCCCGCTCCATTGTGTTGTGGCGACGCCGGACCTCAACACCTAGACGCTCACTGACCAGTGTGTCTGAGCTGGAGCCATTGACATTCTTCGAAGAGGGGGAAAGGAACTTAACCATCTTGTCACTAAGATTTTCTGACATTTCTCCACCCAGTGGAGTGAAAAGTCGGGTTAAACTTTACATGCTATACATGCATAGAAAAAAGGCAGTATAAGTATAACGTATATACGAGAAGAGGTTGCTTCAAATCAAGTGGAAACTCACCAAACCTCCCTCCTCTCAAAACAGCAGTTCAGATAAAGTCAATGCTCTTGCAAACTAAAGACTTGGAGAGGAGCACAGGAAGTGCTTGGTGATAAAAGTAACGCAGGATCCATGCACAGATCAAATAACGTTGATGATAAAAAGGAGACCTCACAGCCAGCTCGTCCATCCTGTGAAAAACTGTGGGGTGTATTCAATCCTCATAGGGGTTCTCCTGAGGGGGCAGGGCAATAGCCCACTGATAAATGTGATGATCACTTTCGACCCCAAGGTCGTACCAGGGCACAAAGTTTAACCCTTGCGTCTGAGTCACTGAAAGAGACAAAATACATTTTAACCAAGGTGGTTAGCCAGAATTCACTAATTTACAATCAACTTATAGGTATGCTTGTACACAAGGCAATGGCTTTTCCACAACCAGGAAAATATTAAACAGTTCAAAACACATTAAGACTTTACTCTCGCTTACTAAAAGCAAGGATGTAACGTTTATTAACATAAAAATACTGTCATACTGAAACTTTAAGATAAAGACAGAGAAGGAGGAAGTAACTCTTTGATTTTTCACATTTAACCCTCAAGGCAAATTCTCTTTTTGTTAATACGTTTCCCAACTAGCTAACTTATATAATATATATCCTATTTAAATGTAAACAACAACAACAGTAATTTACATCTTACATTTGTTTTTTTGTATATTTAAAGCATTTGAAATAAATCCCTCAAGACAGTGAACAAACAGTATCTATCTTCAGTACAGTGAACATATGTTGCGGGATTAGTAATTAGATTCACCCTCACCATGTGTGAACACCAAAACGTCTACCGTTTCAAATACATTAAAATAAATAGTTTTCTTTTTTTTTAAACTGCAGTATATTTTTTTACAAAACGTAAAATAGGCTACGGAAGAATGTAACGTTACTGTCCAATGTTTTTCTTCATGCGATGACTGTTAATGACTGGTGACTCACGATGTCAAGCCTCAAAATCACTTTTTTTAATCAAACGTCATTATGTCAGTTTCTTATAATTATCACAAAACTCAATAAGAATTGAAATATAGCCCAAGAGTCGTGTGGACTAGTTTTATAATACGTTTATGGTGACTTGCGACATTTTTAAGGTTGAAAGAACCAGTCTCCATTCACAATCACCGGGAAAAAATTCTTAATTTGTCTTTCTTTAGTACTCTTTAAAATAAATAAAGTCATAAGGGGTTGGACCGACATAATGACGAGTAAATGAATGAGTAAACTATTTACATTTTTTGATTAACTAACGTTACCCCTTTAAGTGAGTCCATACTCGTCTCTGGTGTTGGCCAAAAAGGAGCTAAAACCAAGGTTAACTAAGTTACTAGTAAATAAATAAATATAAGTCACGACCACGTTTAGTTTTAATAACAGTCGTTTTTTCACCACATTTAAGACAAAAACTTACCATAACGTTAAGCGTCGTCGTCATCTTTAGCTATCGGTGAATAACCAACGGCCAACTCCAGGTTTAACCGGTAATTCCCCAAACGCGCGTGCTCAGTATTTGAAATAACGTTAGCGTTTAACCGGCGGAAATGAAATGAGAAACTAAATGTATCTAGCTCAACGAATGTTTTTGCCAGTAAAAACGCGACAAAATGGCTAAACGTTGGTTACTGTTCCTCCGCTCTCAACCGTCTCATGCAATACTGCGAAGTTCGAATGTCAAACAGTACAACAACGTGCCGCTTCCGCTAATGGTTGCTCGCGAGACTGCAGAGCAGGTTCTCTTTGTTATTCCTTTTCAACTGACCTCGATTCATCTTCCTTGTACACTCATCCCCTGCATGACGTAGCGCGTGCAAACGATGCAGTTCAAGTTGACGTTGCAATATTTACATCTACAGGATGCAAAACAATATTCGAAAACCCTTGAGACTATATCCATTTATGCCGACACAAAACTTGGCTTTGGGTGCAGCACGCTCGCGAGCGCTTTGTGGCTCTATTGTTGACAGTTACAGATCACACACAGATGTAGACGATTTGCACGCGCTGAGTTCAAGGATGCGCAATCTCCATGCCATAGATTCTCTACATTTTCGCCATCGCACAAATTCATTCTTCACGAACAAACCGGTTCGGCACAACAATAACCCGGACTCTGTCCACTCCCCCTGCCCCTGTCTTTATCCGAATAATCGAGACATCTCTTACAATTAGAAAATAGCGCCGCCTGCTGAAGCATCAAGCGCATGCATTATACCGGGGTTTAAAGGAACAGTTCACACAAAATGACAATGCTGTCAACATTAAATAAACATGCACGACTTTATTTCTTCAGTGGAACACAAGAAGGTTTAATACAAGACTCAGTCACCATTCACTTTTTATTGCTTCCTTTTCATTGTGAATGGGGACTGAGACTGTTCTTATTCTCAGTGTACATGTACGATAACTTAAAGGGATAGTTCACCCAAAAATGAAAATTCTGTCGCCATTTACTCGTCCTCAAGTTGCTCCAAGCCTGTATGAATTTCTTTCTTCTGCTGAACACAAAATATATTTTTAAGAATTTCGGTAACCTAACAGTTGATGGTCCCCATTGACTTCCATAGTAGTTTTTTTTTTTTTTTTTTTAAATCCATGCTATGGAAGTCAATGGGGTCCATCAACTGTTTGGTAACATTTTTCAAAATATTTTCTTTTGTGTTCAGCAGAAGACAGAAATTCATACAGGCTTGAAACAACTTGAATTACTTAACCTTAACCAATGTAATTGCAAAAAAATAGTAATTGCATCTAAAGGACAGTGATTCACTCAGACACATAAGCCTAAAAACACACCAAACCAAACCTTCAAAGATATCTAAAGTTCTAGAGATAAATCATATTCCTATAGCTTGCTATAGAAAATAGAATAAATAAAGAATCAACAATATTACAATAAACAATTACAGAAAATATGTAATAATTTCTTTTATTAAAATGGAAACAAAAGATTATCATCAGTAATATGGGTTTTAAAAAAGCATTTTTATCATAACCCAATAAAGTCTATTATATTTTATACATATTTTATCAATCCAAATGATCAATATGATAAAACATCCAAAGACATACCTTTTGTACACAATCTTCTACATGCCTTCTGCCGTCTGATTGATACTTGATTATACATAATTAAAAACATTTTTTTTTTGAAGAATGTTTATCTCCCAATCATCACTGTAAATAGCATCTAAATACAACCATAAAACATTATTGATTTACAGTGATAATCATTTTAATTTAAGCAGCTTGTAATTGATTTATATGCAGTTTTTAGAATGCTATCTTGCATTTTGGTCATATAAATAACAACATTTGCAAATGACATATTTTTGCTCTGTTTGGGCCTTTGGAAAAAACTGATGTTTTTTTTCTCCTTCTTGAGTATAAACTCCATATTTTCACTAGGCTATATCAAATAGGTTAAAAACGAGCCTAAAAAGCCTGATGCATTAAATATGATACAAAACATAAATACATATGCAAAACATTTTATTAGATTTACTTTTGATATTTTGTCTAAAGGTTCAATTAACTCTTCCAAAAAAATGAATTTACAATAATACACTTAGCACCAAATTTCACGGAAGAAAGAAAATCAGGTTTGGTACAATATGAGTGTGAGTAAAGGATGACAGATGTGTCAATTTTGTGGGAACTGTCCCTTTAAGAGGGATCAAACCCCACCAACTGGTTATTATCTCTGGTCTCTCTATCTATAAACTGACTAGGAGGTGATAAAGTGTAGCTTAGAAATTTACATGGCTTGAGGCAGGATGACTATTCAGAGATGCAAATAAAGATATTATACACATAAAGGGTAATATTAGGGTATAAACATTAATAAATAATAATACATATTTTATATAGGCTATTTACAAATAGGTCTGTACATAAATATATATTAAATATAATATACAAATATCTTATATATATTTATATATTTAAAAGAAAATTATAAAATGACCTTCGTAGCATGGCGTTGGCATTTCAGAGGCGAGTGTTGTGAGCGCGCAGCGTAGGCGTTACGTCACTGAAGTCCTCCAGCTCTGGGAAGATGCTGGTGTATGTCTGCAAATAATAAAATCATAAAGCAATATAAAGAAAAATAGGCCGCTTCCTCTCTATCCCACATCTCTTGGACAGACGGTCGTTACATATCGGATGAAATAGACCAGCCATACAAGGTAAATTGATTTTTTGGGGGAGGAAAAAAAAAACTATTGTGCTTTATAATAAAATGGTGAATGGTTGTATATGGTTACGGTTATTCAATATCTACATATATTGATATTCAAATAGCGCTTCTCATTTATTGTCGCGTTTGCTGGACAGCTATTACTAACAAAAGAGGAGGCAAATGTGTTAAGCCATGCAATGGTGGAGAAGAAGGACATTAAGGGAGGATGCTCAGGATTGTGGCTGAACGATTGCAAGGCAGACTTTTACGGAACATTAGGTTTAGTATATCCGTAATCTAAATTGGATAAGAATTGTAGTCTGTGATTTTGCGCATTTACAAGTCTCATTGACGTGGTGTGTGGAAATGCCGACGCTTCTGGTTGGTTTGTCAACGCTGTGAGCAGCCTTCACCTAAATAGAACAACATTACTGAATCGACAGCGATGGACATTGAATATGTGTTTAGAGTATAAATCATTAGCTGAGCATCCCTTAATAATGTTGGTTTAGCTGTTGACATTAAATGTTTCATAACCTTGGAGTGTGAGCCTACATTAAAACCCCACCTTTACTTCGATTCACCCATTCGGTGTTTAAATGGGAGATGCATTATTACATAGGCTAGCTAGTGAATTATTTTTGTATATGAGAGTAATTGTCCATGGCACGATCCAGATTTCTATTTAAGTACAATGATGATTGGATATGAACAATAGTAAGGTTAATGTAGAAGTGGTATGGGGGGACAAGCTTAACATTGACTAAACATATAGCTTTTTAATCTCTGTTGTTTGTTGAAACCATTGTATAAAATGTAGCTGTATTTTCTGCCTGGAACAGATGTTTTGTACATTTTAGAGGGCATTTTTAAACATGCTGTCCATTTAGAATATTTGAAGTCACAATATGAACAATTATAGCTATAATCATTACCCACTAAAGCAAATCAGTAGCTGTAAATAATGTACAAGATATCATAAAAACACTGTATTGGATTATCCAGCTTTCTGTGGTTTACCATACTGGATGATTTCGACTAGTTTTAGTGATTTTAATTAAAAAACACTGCAAAACTAGCCTCTGAGACAGAGAATACAGATGTCTACCAGCTACAGGTCACTTTGGTTTTGGATTTTGTAGGCATTAAGCCTAATATAGGCCTAGAATAAAATATATGGAAATAAATCAAACTCTAGATACAATTATGATTAAAACATTTGAGGAATACCCCCACGTTTTTGAATGTCTGTCATTTTTGCCCAAATTTGATCTATGTTTTTTGGTAGAGATATATAATATAATGATATAATATTATGTGTGTTTTGAGGGTTTTGCCTTTTTATTTCATTATACAGGCCAGCATAGTTGCTCCATTTGAAAGAAAAGTACTGAAGACCCGCTTTTGCTTGACAGATCACATTCCTTATACATGAGATGAAGATGACCTGGCCTGCCTATTAGCACATTTCCTCATATACATTTTTTTGGTGGGTAAATTTACCAAATTAACTAAAATGTATGGAAGTTCACGCTCTGTGAGCAAAATGGACAGTAATCATGGTGGGGGTAGAAACAACCAGAGCAACTCAGGTCGTTCGCCACGACTGCCTCGGTCACCCCGCATGGGCCACCGTCGAACCAACAGCATGGGGGGCAGCGGCGGAGGCCCGGGTGGCTCTGGAGGCAAGACGTTGTCCATGGAGAACATTCAATCTCTCAATGCAGCCTACGCCACGTCAGGGCCAATGTACATGAGCGACAACGAGGTTGCTATCGGCACCTCCTCTGACCTCCCTAAGAGCGGAGTAACGACTGGACGCTTTGGAGGCAGCATTCCCTATGGTGTCCGTGGAACAGTTACAGGCAGCACACCTGACATGGCCATGGTGCCGGCAGTGTCGACCGACTCTATGGGCTTTGGAGGGGAGATCCATGCAGCTTCAACCGTTCCTCACTCCCTACGTCAGGCAAGGGACAACACCATCATGGAACTCCAAGCCCAGCTCAAGGAGGTGCTAAGGGAGAACGAGCTCCTTCGGAAGGAGATTGAGGTGAAAGAGAGCAAGCTCAGCTCCTCCATGAGCTCCATCAAAAGCTTCTGGAGCCCAGAGCTGAAAAAGGAACGTGCACTGCGCAAAGACGAGGCGTCCAAAATAGTAGTGTGGAAGGAGCAGTATCGCGCAGTGCAAGATGAGACACAGGTGAGTACATCTGGCAGGATATGTTTGTTTTTTAAGTATTAGTGATCATTTATTGCTCATCAGAGAGTTGTTTTGTGGATGTGCTTAAAGGAATCTAGATTTAAATTAGTATCCTAGATCAGTACTAAAAGGCTCTGTATATCTATAAAAGTACTTCTATCTAGAAATAGATTTAAACTGATACATTTTGGATAAGTGCGTCCCATTTCGCATACTTAACTATTCTCTGGCATTTTATAAGTAGTGCAAGTATTGTGTTCACACTGAAAAGCACAACGAGGCATAGTGTACGAGTACATGTATGAATTACTTCATCAACAAAACAAAAAAAGGGTAGAAGCAACAATTGATTTAGACCATGCAAAAACTGTACCATTAATGTTGTTTCTTTTGCTCAAATAGCACTAAAAAAGCTTATTTTTCAGGCTAGATGAGCATATGCTAAGCACAAGTCTCAGGTTTCTATGGGAACCGGAGTTTCTTATGGCAGCTGCAGTGACGTAATGGATCATTGCACTGCGATTGGCGGTTTTACTTAAAAGGCGGGATGAATTCCGCCATATTGCTTGTTGCAGTTCTCCCATTCATAACTAATAGGAGTTTTTTATGCATGCCATTTTTAAAATAGCAAGCAGTATACCGTATGTCCTACTCAGTATTCAGTAATCAGTGCAATTGTTTTCCGTTTCAAACACTGTCCTGAAATGCATGTGTCAGGTAGAACTGACAAACTAGTTAAGACCAGCAAACCATCTTAGGCTGGGTATAACTATTTATAGACGCATTTTCATTGCATCAACACATTTCCATAGATTTATAGGAGTGAGAATTGCGTGATTAAAGATCCAGCTTGTCATCAAACGAGCAGGAAAAGTCTACCTCCGCTGTGAAGTGACGCTAATGGCCAATCCTGAAATGGACATCCTGGTCCTGCTGTGTGCGGCTCACTGCACTGCCTGAATTCCTGCAATATGCTCGATGAGCAATACATCTGAGCTAATTAAGAATGAAACTCTGTTTTGAGATATTCAGTGGTCCTTTTAAATGTACGTTGAGATACTAAGATGGGTTTTGGTAGCAGTGACAGTGGCATAGTCCTTCATGTTGCGTTTGAAACACTCCCTTTATTTGAATGATTAGCTTCAAACCATGATTCACTGCAACATGGCTGTCATGACAGATTCCCAGACGATGGGGCATACAGCACTAAGCTAATGACAGCTTGGTTATTCACTAGCATAATCAGCATTATTACGCTCCTCACACCAATTCGCTTGAGATTGAAATTAACACACAAATCATCAGAGAGCTCGGACTCTAAGTATGTGTTATGTTGTGATTTTTGGCAAGTAGTTTTGTGCCTGTTGGGCTTAATGAGATCTTACCATTAATTATGGCACAGTTGTGTATGTGTGTGGGTATGATTAAGAAATTGTATAATTACTGTTGTTTGGTCGCCTTTTGGCTGCCATCAAGGTGTAAAGATGAGTGCGAGATGACAAAATTAGCACACATTCATTTTTTCTTGCCAACTTAAAAACTAGTGTTGAGGACAAGTGAATGGTGGATTGTAGATAGATGTAGGTAGATCACCACTAAATGAAAATGGACACACTTGTTCTAACTTGTGTAACACAAAAGTAAAGTTTAAAGAATTGTATTGGTTGCTGTTTAGATGGCCAGTGAATTTTAAGCTTCAAAAATATGGTAACACTTTACAATAAGGTCTCATTTGTTAACTTTAGTTAATGCATAACTAACAGCAATACGTTTGTTACAGTATTTATTAATCTATGTTAACATAAATTAATAATTGTAAACTGTTTAAGCTGTTATTCACTGAAAATCCACTCTAGAGCTCCTTGACAAATTAATGAATCTTTTTTTAGTCAGATCTTTTCAATTAATCTCTTGATCCAGTTCATAGTTTTAATGATTTGTTCAGAAATAAGACTGACCGGTTCTTGAGTTCAACTCACTGAATCAGTGAGTCAGTGAGTCACTAAGCAAGGTTAAGCCACAGGAGGGCTTAATTATCAGTGAGTAACGACTACAATTTTGGATTTTATAGAATATAGAATATTTAGAATTTTATATTTACAGTTTGCTACAGTCTTGATTAGTGTTTTAATTTTGTGTAATTTTGTTATGTGCTTTAAAAGAAATTCGTTTATTTTATTTATTTAGTTTGAGTTATTTTAGTACTTCAACTTACACACATTTATTTAAGTTAGTTGGCAAGGCAACACGTTTTTATTTTTATTTTGCAAGGCAACATTTGTATTTTTATTATATTTCAGCTTTACCAAAAACAATGATTATATATTAGTTAACAATGACAACACTGATATGGACATATTTTATTATATTTTTATGATGCTTTTAATGGCAAAAGAGCAGAATGTTACAGACAGGACTAAAACCTGCATCATCTACATGTGCACCAGAGTGCAACATGTTAGTTGTAATAGTTACAAATGAGATGCTTACATCACAACTGTTCTCAGTAATTACTCATGTTACTGGATATGTGAAAGATGATACTATAGATTGAACTGCATTCACTGATGAATGAAGAAATGTTTTTTGTGGGATGCTTTTATAAATAATAGGATAATAGCTGATAAACTCTGACATGAAACCGATAACCTAGATTTCTTGGCTGTTAAGTCTCTCTTTTATCAGTTCCAAAATCTACCAACAGTCAATGTCTCTAAACATTCAAATATATATGAATGATTTGTGAGTAAATTATTCTCTTGTCCATCACAGCACCTGCAGACAACCGTGCAGGCGCTGCAGGCTGAGCTGCGTATCCAGCGTGACTTGAATCAGCTTCTCCAGCCACCTGGGGAGCCGCTGGCCTGTGAGCCCAGCGAGGAACAGGAAAGGCAGGCGCGAGAGCTGTTCTTGCTCCGCCGTACCTTGGAGGAGATGGAGGTTCGCATGGAGACCCAGCGGCAGACGCTAGCTGCCCGCGATGACTCCGTCAAAAAGCTCCTGGAGATGTTGCACAGCAAGGGACCCTCGGCTAAAGCCAGTGAAGAGGACCATGAGCGCACACGTCGCCTCGCAGATGCGGAGATGCATGCGCACCACTTGGAGAACCTTCTAGAACAGCGTGATAAAGAGCTAGTGGCTTTAAGAGAGGTGTGTGATAACTGGAGTTAACATAGGAAAAATATAAAATGTAAAAAAATATCTGTTTACATGAATAGGACATTTTTTTTGCACTTTTAAAAAAAAAGATACATTCAAACTACACACACACACACACACACACAAACTCATTATTATTATTTTATTTATTTACATAAATGCCATTTGATGTAAAGTCATTACTTAATTTACTTTAATCCAAAAATGTACTGTTTAGCTGTTACTAGATTATTTTTCCCATTACAAAATTTGTTATATGCCTTAAAATTAACATATTTTCTAGATTTATACACAATTTTTATTTGTCTGCATTTGTCAAGCTCAACCACTCAATGCTAATAATCAAGTAACTGTAAGAAAAATGATCAAACAAATAATTTTCTTTCATATATATATATATATATATATATATATATATATATATATATATATATATATATATATATATATATATATATATATATATATATATATATTGGTCCTAAACGTTATAAACTTAATTAAATATAGGCTAAATTTCCAACCCTGTTACTTGCAAAAACGTTTAGTATTACGTTTTTTTATTTATTTTAGAAATAAGTTTCTTTCGTTTTGATATTTATATGTGTTTATGTATATTGTTATAAAATAAATTTGAACAAATGTAGAGTTATTTTTAAACTGTAATTTGGGTACCATGGTTGCAAAAATGACAATCCTCATAAAATTAATAGCAAATAAAACAGCTTATATTTACAATATTTAACAATATTTAGTATGTCTGCCTGCAGTTGATGACCAACATGAAGGTTTCTGAAGGTTAAGCACTTTCACTGAACGTGTTGAAAAAAGAAATAAAAAGACTTCTGTTCTTTTCTGGCAATATTTTTGGAAAGTGCCACATACAATCAACTGCAGTGAATTAAAGCAGAAAGTCTATTCTCTCTTTATGCGGCATTATACAACACTCAGTCACATAATGACGGCATCTATTCTCCTCAAAGCACAAAAAAGTAGGATACTTAATTGAACTAGATAGCAGGAGAGCCTATTTGTACTTATAATAGAGTACAGCTCCTGCAATGTGATGGAGAATTCAGCCAAAACTAAACAGTGCTGCTCTCCCTCAAGGTATGACGACATATCTGAGAGCTCTATTTCTGGCACTGGTGTGAAGGAAGTGCCAACCATGTGTCTTTAATTGCAGGAGCTGCATCGTCGCCTCGAGGGGACGCCAGAGACTACGAAAACCAAAGCTCTTCAGACTGTAATTGAGATGAAGGTAGTACTTTAGCTCCTATTTAATTAATGTGTTAATCGGTTTACATATGATGACAGGAACCACGTTTTTCTTTTGTCTATCTGTGCATTATAAGCACATACGAATTGATGTAAAATATCAAACAATATTTAGTACTGTACTATAAAGCTTAAGACCATTGTGAAAAAGAGAAATAATGTACTTTAAAAGAATATACTTAAGTGTTAATTGAATTGAGTGTTTTCAGACACTTAATTGCATGTTAATTGCGATTTAATGAAAATACATGATAGTTTACATTTCAGTTAAAAGCAATTAGCTTTAACTTAATTAAATTAACTTTAGAGTGCGTTTTTAAAACACTTAAGTACATCTTTATATTTAGTTTCATAATTACAAATATGTAAAGTGAATGTTTTGACAAATAGTAATTTCTATTGAAACGTTTGTCATGTATTGCAATTTACTTGTAATTACACATTTGTAACACTGTAGTTTAAAGCATAATACAAAAATGTATTAAAACATTATTTAAATGTAAATGGTTTAAATATACTTTACTAATATACTTTACAAATATATAAATACAATATATATGACAAAGTGCACTTTTTTAACAGTGCAATTAAGTGTGTTAAGAAACACATACTCTTAAGTACACTTAAGTGGCCTTTTATTTCAATATTATAATATTATCTGCAAATACAGTTTTTTAAAAAACATACTTTTAGGACTTGAAGTCCACTACAAGTGCACATTCAATTCAATTAACTATCAAAAAATTACAAATCTGTAATCACTCATACTCTCAGACCGGTGTGATTTTCTTTCTTCTGTCAATGATAGTTAGGCAGGATGTATGTTTCATATAATGGAAGTAAACACTGACCAAAAATGGCACAGTAGAAAAGAAGCATTAAAGTAAACCATGCAATTTGTGTAGTATATTCCAAGTTGCATATTGAAATTTGGCACATTGTGATTGTTTGACATTATTGACATTAAACCTATGATGGTGTCTCAGGATTCTCAGATCAGTTCTCTAGAGCGGGGTCTCAGAGAGCTGGAGGACCAGGTCATGATGCTTCGATCCAGTAGCATGCTCAGCTGTGAAGAACGGCAGGAGGAGGCCAAGCAAATGGAGGTCTACCGCAACCACACTAAGTTCATGAAGAACAAGGTACTGCATGGTCTGCTTAAGAAGAACAGGATTAGTCTCACATATGAATAACAAATGTTGAATAATTATTTTATTTAGATGGACCAAGTTAAGCAAGACCTTTCCAGGAAGGACACCCAGCTCCTCGGTCTGCAGACCAAACTGGAAACCCTGACTAACCAGTTCTCTGACAGCAAACAGCATATTGAAGTTCTCAAAGAGTCTCTGACTGCCAAAGAGCAACGTGCTGCTATTCTACAGACAGAGGTAGTAGAGCACACCAGTGGTTAGTCTTCACTCATCAAACCGTCAGAGTCTCTGACCACTGCGCACAACTGTTTTGCAGGTGGATGCTCTGAGGTTGCGTCTGGAGGAGAAGGAGACCACGTTAAACAAAAAGAGTAAGCAAATCCAGGAAATGTCTGAAGAAAAGAGCACACTCAACGGAGAAATACATGATCTGAAGGACATGCTGGATGTTAAGGAGCGTAAAGTCAACGTACTTCAGAAAAAAGTGAGGGCTTGATTCAACAATGCAAAGAGTCTTAATTTTACTTTTCATTACAGGAAACCTTTGATAACAATGAACAAAATGTTCTCTTATTACGTGTGTCAGAAATGAGTTACCCATCCACTATGCTTATAAATATATATATATATATATATATATATATATATATATATATATATATATATATATATATATATATATATATATATATATATATATATAGTAAAAAATTTAAAGAAAAGTAAAACGAAAAAAAGAAAAGAAAAAGTATAAATGTTATAAAATAATCAAACAACAATACTACTACTACTAAAAATAATAATAAAACACAAAGAATTTATTAATTTTTTTTTTTTAAATACGAATGACGGTTATTCTAACTGATTCTGTCTCCTAGGCTAATATTCTTGTTCCCTATATAACTTTAATAAGGACAAATATAAGAAAGACAACAAAAACAATCCTAAGTTAAATTACTTCCAAAATACAATGATTTAACAATAATTTCCACCAAAATAGCACAGTTACTGCTACTGTAAAACCATAGTAAATTAATACAGTGTTTATTATAACAACAATAACCGTATTCATAGTATTCTAGCATACAAATAAATGATAGATTACCATTGTATTTTAATATGGGCACATCATGCCTTTTTTTACACTAAAATACTTCATACATGTAGCTAAAAATGGCTACAGTACACATACTTTGACCATGAATTACTTTTCCCAAATAGCTGTGGGGTAAAGTGTGTCAGGTGCTTTGGGGTAAGCTGTGCCAGTGGCTCAACTAATAGCCTTTCCTTCAAATGCAGGAAATACTATTAAAAATACTCTTAGAAAATGTTGAGAAATCCCCAACATTAAAATGTGGATGTTTATAAAAATCCTGTGTTTCAGATTGAAAACCTGCAGGAGCAGCTGAGGGATAAAGAGAAGCAGATGAGCAGCCTTAGAGAGAGGGTGAAGTCTCTACAGACAGACACCTCTAATACAGACACAGCCCTCACTACACTGGAGGACTCACTGGCTGAGAAGGTGAGGATCACCTCCAGAGGACGCTATAACACACCACCACACTACAAGGACAAATCGTTGGTGCACTTCCAAATGGCATCTGCATGGTCGTAATCTGGAGTCGGAACATCTGTGCTTAGTTATAAACATTTCATGTTCATTGTATATGCTGTCTTTTTGGCACTACTGTTAATGTGTCCACTTCTAAACAGGAACGTATTATTGAGCGTCTGAAGGAGCAACGTGACCGTGAGGAGCGAGAGAAAGCAGAGGAGCTGGACAGCAGTAAAAAAGAGCTGAGGGAGTTAAAGGAGAAAGTCAGCATGCTGCAGGGAGATCTGTCAGACCGAGAGGTTAGAGATCAACAAACAGTCCTGAAAGAAATGCCATTAAAAGCACATTACATGATTATGATTGTTTTTTTGCTTTAGAATAACATGCACCTCTGAATCGGGCACAGAACACTACACAAAACAATGTGTCTTTATCTTTTATCCTGTAAAAATATTTTAGATAAAATGTAATTGAGAGCAAAATTGCTTAACATATTATATTAAAACTTGTTTTCATAGAAAATATTTAATTAAGTTTATTTTTCTTACCCCGCTATCTAAAAAGATAGAGTGAGGTTTATGCTTAAAATTGGAAAATATTATTGGCCAATGAGCAACAAAGTTTTTCATGTTCTTTTTTATTTCAATGGACGAAAATGTTTTTAATAGTTTTAGTCTTAGTTAACGATAATAAACCTGCTATGTTGTTTAAAAGATATTTAGATTTCTTTTTAATTACCAATAAAGAAACTTTTTACATTTATTACAAAAATAAGGCCAGTCTTGATTTCTCTAATATGTGTAAAAAAATAATTCAGAGAGATTTTAAAAAGAGAAATCTGCAGATAAGTAAGGTGGTGAACCTCAAAACATACGTACAAGCATGTATCTTATGTGATAGGTTGTTTAAGTGCCTTGGTTAATGTATACTAAAAGTGTAGCTTGGATACCTCAATGCTAAGTTTGGTTTCAGACTTCTCTGCTGGATCTCAAAGAGCATGCATCGTCGCTGGCCTCATCTGGCCTGAAGAAAGACTCCAAACTGAAAAGCCTAGAGATCGCACTTGAGCAGAGGAGGGAGGAATGCTCTAAGCTTGAGAACCAACTGAAGAAGGTGAGCAAGAGCGTCCTAATTTGCTGGATCCCAATATTTGCATACTATCCACTTGAGAAAAGATTGTAAACATATTACGTACAAAAAAAAGAAGTAAACTAAAGCTCTTTAAATGGCATTCGTTTTACAAAATGCAATGTCCAGGCCTGGGGAATTCTTAAAAGGGTCATGGAAATGAATATAATAAAATAAAATAGTTTGTTAAAAGTTTTTGCTCCTCTCTAAAATATTAAATTGGCTAGATATTGCTTTTGTAAGTGTTATTTAGGAGAAAATTTGTAGAAAAAAATATATTGGAAATGTTTTTCACCAAAACAGATATAATCATTTAAAGGGTTTTAATTAAAATTTTAATTATTTTATTTGTCATTCTAAACTAAATATTTTATTCTAAACATTCTAAATATTTTGAAGAATATTGTTAACTAAACAGCTTCAGTTCTCATCGACTTCTATTATATGGACAAAAAATACAATGGAAGTCAATGGGAACTAAAACTGTTTGGTTATTCAATTTAATTCACATTTATTTGTGTAGCGCTTTTCATAATATTGTTTCAATGCAGCTTCACAGAAAATGCATGCGTCTACATTACAATTTAAAGTGAATTTTTACATGTTGTTAACAATGATTATAGGGTATATAGAAGGTTATCAACAACTTAAATATATAACGGTATACAGGTTTGGAATGACATGAGGGTAAGTAAATGATGACAGAATTTTTATTTTCGGGTGAACTAACCCTTTAAATCTGTTTATTCAAAAGATTGGTACATTATATACTTAAATGAAATTTCATCCAGCCATCTACAATTTATAAAAAAATGGGAAAGGTCACGGAAATACTTACAACACAGTGCATAGTACAAGTATGTGATTTTAAATGTAGCCATTGTAAACTACAAAGGGAGAGTAAGCATGGACTTATATGTTTGAATTTGTGTAAGTTGTGGGTGTGTTTATATCGCGGTCGTCTATTAGGTCCAGAATGCCGCAGCAAATGCACAGGCCAATGCAGAGATATCTGAGCGGATTTCTTCACTCGAGGCTGATGTGGCCAGACACAGAGAGGACTCCGCCAAAGCCCAGGCTGAAGTCGATCGTCTATTGGACATCCTGCGTCAGATGGAGAACGAGAAGAATGACAAGGACAGAAAAATCAGTGAGCTAGAGAGGTCAGTCTATTTCCCTGCTCACACCACTTTTTTTAAAATGTGATTATCTGTTGCACTGGTGTAGCAGTCAAAACATGTTACGTCTTTATTTGTTTTTGCTGCCGTGTTTAAGCATCGCCGTCAAAACATTTTCAGTGTCTGCGTTTGACGAGGCTGATGTTTTGACTGGGCTTCCCCCCCCCCCCTTTGAGTTTTGTGTTAAAGCACTGATCAAGTATTTTTTTCTCATGCTAAGCGGCCTTTGAACTTCTGCTTTTTGTCTCCCTCTTTTTCACTTTTTCACCTGGAAATGTGTACCTAGTGTGGCTTCCAGGTTAGTAGATACATGTGTACTTCCACACATATAAAAGTCCTCAAGAATTAAAATTTAAACTTGTTCAAATTTACAGTTTTTTTTTTTTTTTTTTCTATGGATGCACCAATCTTAAGATTTTGGCCGATCATTATTTTCATGTTATGACTGATGGTAACCAATAAATTCAATACAAATTTGTCTAAATAAATTAAAAATAAAACACTAAAATCTATTTTAAATGCTTAAAGTAAATTTAGGAATCCCAACAAAAAAGTGAAAAATGTATATTCATTTTGAAAATTGTATATACATTTTGAAAAAGATTACATTTAACAGTGCTATTAAATTACAGATTTAAAAATGTTAAGTTTAACTTAATCTAAATATAAAAATAATGAAAATGAGCATGAGCATTAAAAAAAGGAAATACATGATTATTAACTCTTTCCCAGCCAGTGTTTTTATTAAAAAAAAGTTGCCAGTCACCACCAGCGTTTTTGACTATTTTCACAAAAATGTCATGGCCCTCAGAATATTTTGCTGTATCTGAACATGCAATATATAAAAAGAAAGAACAGACTGCTTAAAAAAAAAAAAAAAAAAACGCTTTTTTTATTAACACTTGAATGTGGGTTTAATAAAAAAGCAACATTTTGAGAAAAAGCTTCACTTTTTCGTCAAAGACTACATCTAGGTCGGATTCATAACGATGAACAAAACATAGATGGACAAAATTGAGTCTAAATTGAGTCCATTTAACTTCGACATTTCATTCAGCAACATGCAGTTTTGATTTATATGCTGTTTAATGTTGGTGATCGCGTTATTTTACAAATGCATCTTCTTACATATGATATCCCTTGTTTCTTCATCTTCTTCACATGTGCTTTTATCAAGAGATTCAGTACTCTTTCAGAAGATGTGTAATAGCGGCCCTAGCATATAACAGTGAAAAAACAGAAAATTGCATCAATGGCAGGGAAGTGTTTTCTCACCAATTATGAAAATTTCCATCAACGGCGGGCAAAGAGTTTAATATCAGATACGTTTTTAAAATGTCTGATAATCGATACGTTACTGATATATTGTGTATCCCTAATTTCCAATCACATGATCTCTAAAATTAACTAGAAAGTAGCAAATCATAGTTCATAAATGACATAAACCATTTTGACTATATGTCCCATGGATAGTTGCCATTTCACAAGTGATTTCATGGGGTTTTAAGTTTTAATTGCTATATAATCCCTGTTTTTGCTTTATGAATAGCACAAGGAAGTTATAATACATGTGATCAGGCTTAGTGATATTTATTGGTCAATAACAAACCAGTTCTTTTTTTAGAGCTATTAGATAGTTAATGTTATAAACCTCTCAGCCCCCTCCACCCAAAAACAATTAATTTGACTATTAAACCCCAGAGAGTTCCTCTCTAACAACCACTTCATGTTTATGTTTCAGGCAAATGAAAGAGCAGAGTAAGAAGTCCTCTGGCAAACACAAGGAGCCACCAGGGAAGGGCAGAAATGTCAACGATGGCCCACAGCAGGTGAGACATACAGAGGGATAGTTATGAGAGATTTGTCATAAGCTCCTCTGTTTTGACAGATCACTGTATATTCCAACATTGTCAAACTATGCTGGTGTGCTTATGATGAGCTGAGCCCTGTCTACCTTAGGAGTCCCTGCGGCAGAAGGCAGAGCGCATCGAGGAGCTGGAGGAGGCTCTCAGAGAGAGTGTCCAAATCACTGCCGAGAGGGAGATGGTTCTCGCACAGGAGGAGGCCGCACGAACCCACCAGGAGAAACAGGTCAACACTACAGTGCTTACTAGCAAAATTACAAATGTTCAGAATTTACTAGTAAATGTGTGGTATAAAGTATAAAGTTATGGTATAAATAGTTGACTATTTCTTTAAAAACAATTTTTAACTTGATATGCCATCTTAAAAATACTCTTGACACAAGATGCTCAAAATAACAGCGAGTCGTGACGCAGTTATCAGAGACGTCTATCTGCATGTGTATGTGGAGATGGTGCTGTCTAAAGCTAAAGCACAACATGCTTCTTGCACAGTGTGTGTTTGTGCGGATGGATGTGATAACCTGAATATATGAGGAAGTCTGCTTTAATTAACATAATTTCAATTAATAAAATCTTTAAACTTCATGCGTTATGACAAGCTCTGACAAGTTTTATCTGGATAAGAAAACCAACAGTGGTATTTACATTTATACCTGCATTCCCTTATTGGAGAAACCAGCTTATACCAGGTTAAGTTGGTCATGCTGGTTTTTGGAACATGGTAGCCAGTTTTTTGCTGGTCCAAGGTAATTAACCAGCACTAATAAGCTTGACCA
Organism: Gobiocypris rarus; assembly: GCA_023029165.1. Lineage (NCBI taxonomy): Eukaryota > Metazoa > Chordata > Actinopteri > Cypriniformes > Gobionidae > Gobiocypris > Gobiocypris rarus. The sequence continues at coordinate 16,216,039 of CM040913.1, forward strand.
AGATGTTCAACTAGGACAAACTCTGCTAGCTTATGAACCATCTAGACCAGCAAGAAAATATTTAATACCACCAGAAGTCAGTTCCTGGATGTTCCAGTAGAGATTAGCTGATTTCAAATCAAAACATTTAGGATCAGTTTCAGGATCATGATATGTTAGTTAAAGTGTGGTTATTAACAAAAAGCTGGCAAAATTTCATAAGCAAAAATGGGCCATTGTCAATATTGTAGCGATGAGATTCGTAAACCAAGCAGCATTTTGTTGGTCAAAATGGCAAATTTTCATGATCTCAGATCTCTAAATTGTAATGTAGAAACATGCATTTTCTGTAAAACTGCTTTGAAATGATATGTTGTGAAAAGCACTATTGAAATATGAATCTCTTGCATGGATAAATCTTTCACCCTCATGCACCATTTTCAATTGGATGGATTACAATTTAAATGACTGGATTTTGCGTGCAAAAATTTCCCAAACAGTGGTCACAACAGGACTGCATCTTAGGTCAGTCTGTGAAGTACAGAATAAACAATAATGAAAGAGTTAAATTTTGTCTATTCCCTAAAAAGATGGAAGAGTTGCTTGGAGCGATGGAGAAGGTTAAGCTGGAGCTTGAGTCCATGAAGGCCAAGATGTCATCAACCCAACAGTCTCTGGCTGAGAAAGAAGCTCATCTGACCACACTTAGGGCAGAGAGGAGGCGACATCTGGAGGAAGTGCTGGAGATGAAGTACGCTGCCAACTTTCTTTTTACATCTCACCATAACGGTGCTTGCAAAGAGTTTGAAAATTCAGTAAAGACTGAAAGAACGAAGAGGGTTTGCAAATATTTTGTGAAATTAGAACACTCATTTTTCACAGGGAACGTGCAGGCCATATTCTTTTTCGTAGGTTACACATCCAAAACAAAGTTTTCCTTAATATTTTTATCTCGTTTTATACATCAGTATATCAAGACAGTGACTAAACGACCAACTTCACTTTGGGCTTCATAGCAGCATGAAAAACAATAGTGTTATTCAGATTTGTAATAAACGATATACAGAAAGCGGGCAACACTACAATAATAGAATGCTTTCATCCTATAATAAGTTTACATAGTTTAATGTATCTGAGCAGAGTGTGAGCTCTCAGAGTTCTTCTATTATTATCAATAAAGCGGACTACAATGCAGTATTAATATCTTATTTACACCGTATCTAGTTTTGTTGTATCACTCGGTTGCGTTCTTAAAAGGCTCCAAAAAGGGGATTTTCACAATGATGAAATGAAAACATTTTGGGTTCCCCAAAGAAAGGACATAATTTCTAATGAATTATTTAATTAATTAATCTCTTTTAAACTATAAAAAACCATTTATGCAATGGAAAGGTTCCATGGATGTTAAAGGTTCTTCATGGGACCATCAATGATAATAAATAACCTTTATTTTTAATAGTGTATTGGATGTTAGATTATCTACAATAAAAATGAGTGGTCTATTGATTTGATATACCTATTGCTTATCAAAATGATTATTTAGCAATCCTAATCTTCATGATTTATTCACTAATTGCCATGCATCAACATGTACAATATAACATGAAGGAACAGCTACAAACAGCTTATTGTAAATATTTAAAGAATATTGCATCTTCATCTGCTATTCATGCAGGAGACACATTTGCTATGTTTATGCACATGAAGATGATCTTAATTGCTTTTCCAGATCAGATGTTTAAATCAATAAATAACCATCTTTTTCATCAGATCTCATTCTGAGGTCACTTTGGCAAGCTGTAGTGTTAATAATATAAATCAAATAATACAGAGTAAATCGAGATAAACATCATGACAGAAAAATAGGCTGTAAAACTTTAAATGAGAATATGTTTTTCTTACCATGTATTTGTGCAGATCATAAATGCAGAGGATGATTCATCCTGCACGTGGCTTGTTCTGTGCGCTATTTCTGTCTCCATACTTCAGCCGTGAGAATAAACAAGCTATTTCTGTCATTGAGACAATTACGCACAGTCATTTTGACAAAATCTATATTCCATGGAGATGTTTTGTACTTGTGAAAGCACACCTCCTTTAACTAGCTCTTTTGCGTTTTGTAAGATGTCTGGTCATTGTCAATGAGGTCAGCTGCTTTGAAGAGGATTTCCACAGTACTTCCGTAAAGTGCTGTTTGACATTAAGCTTTGACTTCTAATCATTTCAAGCCAGGGTTATTTTAGTTTTTATAATGTCATTTTATATTTAGTATTTCTTAAAGTGCCCCATTATGCTATTTTAAAGGCTTATATTTTTTGGAGGTCTCCTAAAACAGGTTTACATGCGTCAAAGGTCAAAAAACACTTTCATTTTGTCATAATATACATTGCATATCACCACAATGTTCAATGATTCTCAAACGACTTGACGGATGAATCGGTCTCTCTAAATCCCTCCTTTCTGCGAGCCTACTCTGCTCTGATTGGCCAGATGGCCCAGTCTGTTGTGACTGGTGTACCGCTTACAGAGCTTGTTGTAAGCTAAAACAAGCCATAACTGTACTTCAGCTCCGGAGGCTTCCTCAGTCTTCAGCAATTGTACACACTGTAAAGACAGTAATGATGACGTTGATTTTACCATATCAATCAGAGCGTGAAGTCCAATGCAAGGGCAACAAGAGCAACAAGAGCAGGACGTTTCTCAGTGATAAGATACTCATTTTAAGGTAAATTATGAGATGTTGCAACTGTAATCCCTCACCATAAGAATTTACAAGTGTATGTTCATCAACAAACCCATGTGTATACTTCTTTCAAATGTATTGCTGTGCACATGCGGGAACAGCGCCTACATTAACGTGAATGACTGATGTAACCAACCTTGCAAAAACAACTTTTGCTCCATCCTTTATCTTTAATCAAAGTAGTAAAAACGACGAAATGACAGACAGTCTGCATTAATAGACACAGCTTTAGGTCATAGTGGCCCACAGCTGCTTAATAGAACTACTTCAGTAAGACAGAAACTATATTCAGAATTAAAAATATTTTTATACCACTTTTAATGTGTGATTGTGTAAAGGTGTTCCACGAGATACCAACCTTTCGCGAACTTGCTTTCGAACGTCCGAACACTCGTTCTCATGGCGGACGGGCGGTGTGCAGGGAGGAGGGGCTGTGTGTGTGTGTGTGTGTGTGTGTGTGTGTGTGTGTGTGATTCTGTTGGTCCAAATAAAGTGGGTATTGACACATCTTTCAAGAGCAAGCGTTTTGCAAATCCCTTGTTGAACTCAGATATTATGCGTCGACAGTAAAAAGGACAACGTACAACATGAAAGCCGGCATTATGCAAACGTCTTTTCTAGTAACGGAGAATCGTAACACAGTGGGATTCGAATTACATACGACTCGTATAGGCGGTTCAGAGTCGATTCTTTCTTTTGGGAGACAATAACTTTATTTATCGTGCACTTTCGACTTTACAGAACGTTTACATTTCACAAACAGCTACATTACACACTGCATGACAGGGAATATTCGAAAAACCATAATAGGGGCACTTAAAGTGCAATTTATTATAATAATAATATAGATACGTTTTTTATATATTTTTATAACTTTAAACAATTGTAATTCATAGACAGGAGGCTCTGCTGGCAGCCATAAGTGAGAAAGATGCTAACATAGCCTTGCTGGAGCTGTCTTCATCCAAAAAAAAGAAGACACAAGAGGAAGTGGCTCAGCTGCGGAGAGAGAAGGATCGTTTGGTGCAGCAACTCAAACAGCAGGTACGGACTGCGTCACAAGGCTCCAAGCGTATCCGTTTGTCCCCAAGGTCAAGTTGTTTGTTTGCTTTAAATCATTGATCATAGAGTTGCTGGAGAACTTGAAAGAGCCTAGACAAAATACATCTTTGTTTTGACTGGTGAATGCAAACAAGGTCTATTGATCTGCTTGTTTTAATTGATCTCTTCTTGACCCCCTAACCTTTCGCTTTCATCCGTTTCTACCCCCTTTCTTTCCTTACATCTGTGCCTCCTCTTTTCTCCTAGACACAGAACCGTATGAAGCTCATGGCGAATAATTACGACGATGGCTACTTGAAAACGCCACCCGACCAAACCAACCACAAACCTCCAAAATCACCCGATCAGGTCACAATCCGGTCCTCTACAAACATCAGAAAAGTGTTAAAGGGACAGTTCACCCCAAAATGAAAATCCTGTCATCATTAACTCACCTTCATGATATTAATTTTTGGGTGAACTGTTCGTTTAGAATGGTTTACTACTGTCATCAGCTTTTTTTTTTTCTTCAGTGGAAATTCAATATGGCTGAATATGAAATAATTGTACCATTGCTGTATTTTGCTTATCTCATATTCATAGGAGCTTAATCGTAACAGCAATCCAAAGAAAGACAAATTGGAGGTGTGGTCAGTTTCATACTTGTTAATAAAATATTAATATTAGAAACTGAGTTGGAAACGGATGCTCCATTGTCCATTTCCATTGCAGTCCCGTTATCGTAATTGAAATGGAGCTGCCCTCACCTCCAACGCAGACGCTATCATTTCCTTTTTACTGCCTTCATATTAATCATAACTTCTCAACCCTATGGATTTTATTCTTATTCATGACTGTAGAAATCGCCCCTAAGCGCAGATCCAGGATCAGTTTCCCTTAAACCTTGCAATATAAAATTTAACATCAAAGACATTGAAAGCTGATCCTGCGTCTGCGCTTACGGGTCACTTCTACTTGGATATATTCGCATACTAACCTGATCTTTTTTCCCATGCTGCACTTGGCTAAAACCCTGCCATCTCTTAACCAATAGGATGATGAGGAGGGCATTTGGGCATAGCCTCACTGGCAGCCATTTTGTTTTAGAAGGGTGAGCATTTCTTTGATGGACATGTAAAAGCCAATCTCAGCTGCCCTGTTCCTCCCCATGTGACATCAAACCCTGCCTGTCTCGCTGTGCCTGTTTGAGATTGTTGACCATGTCATAGCAGTGCAAACGTGCTTCTGAAGATTTTTATTAGCAAATATTTTGAGCACTTTTTTTTATATTTGTTTTGATATAAAACTTGCATTTATAACTTATTTATAATTGCACTGCTATGAAATAGTCTACAAATCTCATTTCCTCTGGTTTTGTTTTCCCCCCTCCCTTTTTTAAGCCTGTTATCTCTATGTATGGTTTTGTGGTTAAACATAATCCCAGATGGCGCATTAAGACTAAAGTTTCCACACTCTCTCTGCTCTCACCAGATTCAATTTCTCCTCCTCCAAAAAAAAAACTGGAATCAAACAAAGTTTATGCATTTGGTGTAATAAATATTCAGAAATTCCGAAATGTATACACTACCGTTCAAAAGTTTGGGGTCAGTAAGATAAAAAAAAGAAGAAATTAATAATTGTATTGTGCAAGGATGCATTAAATTGATCAAAAGTGACAGTAAAGACTTTTATAATGTGTTTTAGAATGTCTATTTCTGAAGGATCATGTGACACTGAAGACTGGAGTAATGATGCTGAAAATTCAGATTTGCATCACAGGAATAAATAGAAAAGTTATTTTAAATTGTAATAATATTTCACAGTAGTTTTGATTAAATAAATGCAGCTTTTAAATGGTATAAATAAATATATATTTTAGAGCTGTCAATCGATTAAAAAATAACTAATTGCACATTTTTCTGTAAATAATTGCACTTAAAATATATTTTTATATTGTAATACATAATTTAATAGTGAATCTCCAAATGAATGTAGAAACAACAAAGATTTAGTACATTTAAATATTTGGTATTAAAAAATAATACTATGAATGAAGGCCAGTTTCACTGATACTAATACTGCTACTGTCTTTATTAAATGGATTTTTCCAAATTTTTGGAAGGTGAAAAGAATAAAAGTTGTTTTTGTTTTTTTTTGACCCATGTTATCCATAATAAATAAGGTTATGACACCAACTTTTTACCAGTGAAATTTCACAATTCTCGATTCAAATTTTTATACCATAACAAAAAACTACTAGCCTACAATTTTTTTAAAGACAATTAAACAGTCTGTAATAAGAACAAATTATAAGCAAAAGCGTAAATAAATAGAATGGAACAAAGACACAAATTAAATAGTGCTTAAAGATTTTCAGGTAGGTCTAACAGCAAAATTCAGGGAAGAAATACTACAGACAGTGTTGGGGGGTAACGCATTACAAGTAACTTTAGTTATGTAATCAGATTACTTTTTCAAGTAACTAGTAAAGTAATGCATTACTTTTCAAATTTACAACAAAATATCGGAGTTACTTTTTCAAAAAAGTTACTTTTCCACATTTATTTGACTGACAGCTCTCCTGTCCCCATGAAATCGAGAGTAAGTGCAGAGGCACTTACGTGTGTTAACTATCATGTGTGTGAACATGATAGTTATTGAAGTTCTAGACTAAATTTGAGCATTTATTCATCTCACTTGCATAAAGATTGAGTATTCCTCAAAAACAATAATATCAGTCAAATGCAAAATATGCAAACCTTCAATAATTAAATATTAAATAAAACAAATATTTTTATGCATTTAATCTTCCTGTATTGACCCATTTGCTGCTGACCTTTAATGATTCAGTTAAACCATGAGCAAAAGTTACTAGATTTTCTTTATTTTTATTGGTAAAACTTTTTTTCTCCTGCGTCCTATTCTTCCATTATCCAGAATGGCAGCACAGCAGTGCGTGTGAATCTGTATTTTTACCTCAGCCTGAGGCTTATTATTTCAATTTTGGTATGAAGAGGTCTTTACAGTTGCACAAAAATAGAACCTTTTTGTTATAAAAAAACAAAAACAAAAAAACAAGCCCAGTCCAGGTGAGAAAAAGTAACGCAAAAGTAACGTAACGCATTACTTTTATTAAAAAGTAACTAAGTAACTCAATAAGTTACTTTTTAAGGGAGTAACGCAATATTGTAATGCATTACTTTTCAAAGTAACTTTCCCCAACACTGACTACAGATATTAAATAAAGTAATCACATGTAAAATAGATGAATATAGATAAATAATTAATAAAGCTACAAAAGTTATTCAGTCAAGAGCAGTGATTTAATCTTTGTCTTTAGTTGTTTGATTAAGGTTAATGACACAGACAGAAGCTGGTTTATTAGGCTGCTGTCACTTTAAGACCTGACGCACATGACGTGGATCTGACACATCCCATTTTCTCCAAACTCTTTACATGCCTTTGAGACGTTTTAACTGACGAGGATACTTGGCAAAAATGGCATTTTGACATAATTGTGTGTGTTTTTGTCCGTTCAAGCCCAATAAGACAAAAAAGAGAACTCAAATCTGTCTATGAAGCAGATTTCTTTGTGCGTTTCGGGTGTTGTGTATGTATGTGGATTTTTTAGCTGATGCACGTTAACCAACTGTTAACTGACAAGATTAGAATGCTGAATTATTAAATGTATTTAAATTAGAATGAACGAATGCTTTTGAACAGCACTGTGTGTGTTTTAATGATTTATTTTGCATTAATAATAATAAAAATAATTTCCAAACCTTGCAGGCATTATTAAATATATCAATTTGAGTTGGTCTGGAGGAGATTACTGCACATGCCAGTTTGCTGTCAGTTTACAAACATCAACTAAATAAATGAGGACAGCTCATTATCAGTTTTTAACTAAACCAATGTTCACTGGAAGTTAGGTATGACCCGGAATGAGGGACGATATCAACAAAAACTAAAATCACATTAAGAGACAGCATAACAACACGTCTCTGGGCAAGAGCCTACTCAAGCTAGAACAAAAAATGGTCACAATAATATGATGAAATTAAACTATATAAAATCTTAGGGTTTTGGGGTAATGTCTTGTCTCGTTGTGTCTAAAAAGCATGTGTTTGCATGCCAAAATATGTCTTTTCAAAGCACCGTGCTGCTAGAAATGATGTGCTTGCATTGAACAATAGCAGCCCCAGCAAGCTCAAGTTTGCAGACGCATGAGAACAGACTGTCTGTTTCCCATAATCCTTTGTTCTGTGGTAGTGACAGTCTCTCTGCTCTGTAGACAAGATCTGGGCGGAGAGCTACAGTGCACAGGAGCTCTACACTGGCCACCTGATTATCCCGTACAACCACCCCAAAACCCTTTACTTACAGAATCAACTCAGCCCACATCTCATCACACCAGTTACCCAGGACCCACCGTCACACATTTTCACAGGTAACACTCATATATTCATCATATAAAGTGAAATGATGTATTTTTTATGCATCCTGCAATTTATCATTTAGGTTGTCTAAAATTTGTGACGTAAATCTGAAAGTAATATAATTTAATTGTTATATCAGACCTTCTTAAGCCACTTTTCCACGGTCAGGCTGAATGGTTTTAAGAACTGTAAGGAACAGTTCCAGTTATATTTCCACTGGTACGGCACGGCAAGATTACAAACCGTTCTCGGCCCGGAATTCTCAGCACGGTTGGCTAATGGTAGAATGCGTGGTGATGTTGCCACTCAGTATTGGTGACTTGTCTGTTGCCTGACTGCCAGTTTCTCTGTAGCTGGCCAAGCATGATTTATGAAAAGTAATAAGAGTGGGCTGTTATCAGCCAAACAGTGGAAAATGAAACCATATTTGTACCGACTGGGCCGGATCGGCACGGAATGGAACGGTTAAGCAGCGAGAACGGTTTTGCCAAACGTTGGAAAAGCAGCTCTAGTGCTTTTATAATTTTCAATCAAAAGTCAATCAAAAAATGTTATGGCTTAAAACTATGGACAACCTATTTCCACCACATAAAAACATGCTTTGATAAATCTTATTTATTGCATAAAAAGTTGATATACCAAGTCAAAATTATGACAAAAACTACTGACAAAAGTCGAAAAGGACTAAAGATCTGAAATTGACGTAAAATATTTAAGACATAATTTGAAATTCTTTCTGACATAAAAAGTTTAAACTGAGATAAAGGTATAATTGTGTCAAAAATGTCCATTCATAATTTTGACTTTTTATTTCACAATTTTGAGATAATTATAACCTAGTATCTCACTTTTTGTAATAATTTCAACATGTATTTTTCGTATAATTATGACTTAGTATCTCATAAATTCGACTTTTTGTGTATAAGTTCACCTTTTATAAGTTCACCTTTTATATAATTTACCAAAACTATTATTTTTATATGGTGGAATGGGTTTCTGATGTGATGGCGGATTTTTAAAAAAGTGTTAATTTAATACAAATTAATAATAATAATAATAATAAAAATCAATGCAATAAAAACAATGTAAAAGTAATCAAGCCCATGATTTGCACACAAAATCCATTATAAGAATTTATTATGAATATAAAAATATTATGATTATAATATGATTATTCTGTATGTATTTGTATTTTGTAAATATTATTTACTGAAATATTATTTGATACTACAAATATCAGGCAGATTATTTTCAATCAAACAATATTCACACTCAAGTTAAAACTGTTTCAATGAAAACTTTACAGGTATCAAAACATGTGATTTGATTCACGTACTTGTAATTCTTTCTGGGTTTTAGTGGGAGCCTGGGATGGTGAGTCAGTGTGGAGCTTCAGTTAGGATCCTCGGACCCTGCTCTGGCCCTCCAGAACCTAACTGGCCATGATCGAACCCTCCAGCTTCCTCCACTGTCTCTCTGCCCTCACCTCTCACCTGAACTAAACCGGAGCCCTCAAAGAGTCTGTAACCGTCTGTAGTCTTAATACTGGTGCAGCATTGAAAATATGCAGTGTTAGTTGAGTCGTGAATGCAATTTTAATTTCGTTCTCTTGATATGTCATCATGGTTGAGTAAAAAACTGATTTAGAATGTTAACCTGATCAATGGGTGGTGCTATATAAACATAACTGAATGCCAAACTGTTGTTAAACAATTAAAAAAGTGTTATGCTAATTTAACTGCACTCAGTATTAAGACTATTGGACCTATTCTGCGTTTAGGTAGCGTCTTGCACTGGTTATACTTCAATGGATGACCCTTCCTCTTTACCGAAAACCTATAGGACACCTTCAAGAGCATGATGTAAACATTTATAGATAGTGATGTCTATTTGTCAAACCTGACGGCAAGTCAGTGGAAAAAAATCAGGTTCTATATGTCCTTTAATTCCGATTAACAGCTGCTACATGGAATAGACAACGTATATGAAAACAGTTTGCAGTGCTCATGAAGGAGTCATCGAGGGGTGTGCGCAAGAAATTACGGTTCTCGCTTACTGAGACTATAGTTGTTTTCTAGCAGCTCTTAGAGAGGACATTGTAGGCTCCTAAATATCTTCATATCATATCCTGATAACCAGTTTCTGAGAGCTCATTGCTGGTTTTATGTACTCTCATAAACATGGATATCATTGTGTGTGTCTCTCTCTCTCTCAAAGTGGATTTTTTTATGTTGCATTTGTGGCCTATTGTCTTCGTGTATTAAAATTACAATAAAAAAATGGATAGTCCACAAAAAAACAAACAAAGACAAAACAATTGAAATGAAAACAAGAGATGATCAAATAAGACACGGGTATGGGTGTTCTGAATTTGTATAAATGTGTATGTATATAAATATGTATTATCAGTGTTTTCACTCTCTGAAGTTTTCTTTTACTGCTTGTGTTGGGATTTTTTTGTGCATTCTGGACCAATGAAATTTCACAGTGAGCGTGGCTACAGCAACTTTCAGTTTTCTAACGTTTTCAAAAATCTGGGTCTGATTCACAAACGCTTTAAATGCTTTATTTTGAGATTTGAGGCTATTTTTTGCAGCTGTTATGCAGCAGTGGCCAATTCCTTTCAACCAAATTAGATTAATGGAATAGAGAAGAAATTGAGAAATTAAAATGATTTGTATGTTCTACTCTGTACGTGTGACACAATCTATACTCTGTGTCCCACGGCGAAAAAGTCATCGATTGGCAGAGTAACTTAACATCTGTTTTGAATAGCAGCTGACTTAACATGGAGTACATGTCATGTTTTTTTCATTTACAGCTTAAAAAACTAGACTACACTAAGTCATTTCAACCCAGCATGTCATCTTAATGCTACAGTAGTAGTTGACCCCAAAATTAAGATTCTGTACACTTTAAAAAGTGATCAGTTGACTTGTGTGATTGAAAAAATTGAAGTGGAAGATGAAGTGGAATTTCCAAGTGCACATAACTTCAAATACGCATGAAGTTTATTACTTAATAATTTTAAGGCAATGGGTTTCCTCACTTTTTTGTAACTTTAAAGGATGAGTTCACTCACCCCCATCTCATCCAAGATGTCTTTCTTTCTTCAGTCGAAAAGAAATGAAGGTTTTTGAGGAAAACATTCCAGGATTTTTCTCTACATGGTTTTCAATTGCAGCCAGGGGGTTGAAGGTCCAAATCGATGCCGTTTCAAAGTGCTTCGAAGGGCTTTAGAGGCTATGCATGTGTGACCTTTCCGACGTGATGACGTCATACATCGTGAAGAAGAACAACACAGAAGTCACACATTTGAAATTAAAAAGTTTATCTTTTTTTTATTTTTTTTTTAGAAAATGGCAGATGGTTTTGCTAGATAAGACCCACAGCTGGGATCGTGCAGAGCCTCTAAAGCCCTTCGAAACCGCACTGATTTGGACCTTCAACCCATTGGTTGAAATTGAAAACCATTATGTGGAGAAAAATCCTGGAATGTTCTCCTCAAAAAAATGTATTTCTTAATTTTTCATTTTGAAGTGAATTAATCCTTTAATCCTTTGTGATCGCTCATACTGCACATCTGACAACATCCTAAACTTTGATTTGTCATATTTATTACATTACAATTAGTGTAATTTCAGACTTTTGTGCAAAAGGTTGAAACCCTGCACTAATTTACAATACAACTCTTTAATTTGATTCCAAGATATTCATCACTGAAAACAAAAGCCTGAAATCAAGACGTCGCATTGCATGCAGCAATGAGAGGAATCCTTACAAGCATTAGCCAACGGTTTAATGAAGTCAAGGCTTTTGTAATGCAAACAATCGGTCTTGACGTTATCTGTTGTTGATGCACTATAACCATCAACTCCAGATGTTCCTTCTCTAGTTTGAGAAATCTGGATAAAAGTGGCCAAATCACATCCAATCAGCATTGGGTTTCCCACGGAATTTGCCTCATTAGTGTTATATAACTGTTAGAAAAGAGTCTGAGTGCACTTGTCTGTTGTTTTTTATATCACAATTACATAACCGCTACTACATCATGCAAATGTGTCAGAGAAGCAGTCACTAATGTGGTACTCTAACCCAACCGGCAGGTCAAATGTTTGTGTGAGATGGTTTATGGAAAAATCTCAATGTTTACACAGACGCCGATGGGCTGAACCATCCCAGAAGGATTTCAAACTGTGACATCATAAAGGGCACCAAACAATAACAGTCCTGCCTATAAATGGTAAGGCTTTTCTGATTAGTGGTAATAAAACTGGGAGTTGGCTCGTATTACATTCACTGCTGAGCGCTATAAAAAAAGATACTTTAAAGACAATCAATTCTGTTTGGACACAGGTTGACATTGTAAACATTGGTGAGGAAATCTTTTTTATTTTTTATTTTTATGAAAGTAGACTTGGGCTCAACGTTTTCCACTCTTGCCTAACTTCTGGACTACTATGGCTCCATTGTTTATACGGTTGTTACAACATTTCTCGTAATGACATTTTTAGTTTGATGTGGGGTCACCACATCTCTTTAACATCAACATTTGAGTTGCAATTGCTAACAAAGGATGTGTGCCAATACATGTGCTCTTTCGGATGGGTTTCTATAATTTAACTAAATTGAAAAATGTCCATTGTCTGAATGTGGGCATTACCAAACTGCTTTAGTCTGCTTGGTGGCCATCTTGGTAACACCCCTGGGCAGCTGTTTGTTGTCATGCATTCCACCTGAATTGGGAAAGACCAATATCTTAGAACATGTTTGTCAAAATAACATTCAAATAACATGTTAAATAAGGAATAATGTCTGACAAAGATATCATACATTACTTACCTTAAGACTCTCATGTCCATGCAGAACTATACTTCTCAGAGGATGCCTGAAAAACAGTACATACAGGTTTGTTCAATTCAGACTGGTTTAAATAAAAAAAGAATGAAAGAAACACAAACATACCTAGGGAAATGGTCCCATCTGAGTAGGCCTTTAGTCACTCTTTAGAACTACAATGCAGCTCTGAATCTTCTGTGGCTTGGGAGCACATGTCTATGTGTGTGGGGCATGCTTTATTAGCAGGATGTTGAGAAGCTGCTGCCATCATAATTCTCACACATATGCATATCTGCACATGTGAGAAAGGAAATGACATATGCAGAGAATGCATTATGTTCTAGATTAAAGACTGATCGTAACTGTGATGGTTTAAATTAAATGTCAGGGTCAGCCAACACAAATTACTTTGACAAATCACATTCGGCTGCTCTGTTCTGATGTGTTTAAAAATCTTAAAATAATTATATTTTAACCCAGTCCCATGAGAAGTCATAATTTTAAGAGATATTAAGTATTTTGCAGTGTTAAATTATTTATTTTTAGACATTTTAACAGGGAAGCAAAAAAAAAAAAGATTAAAAACTTTTTGAATTTTTTTTTTTTTTTATATATATATATATATATATATATATGATCACAGTCGAGGAATAGCAAAGCCATTGGTCATTTTCTAAAAAAAATAAACATTTATATACTTTTTAACCTTAAATGCACATCTTCAGTGTTTTGCTTTTGCAAGACGCCCTCACATCGGAAAGGTCATGCACAGGACGTACGTTTATATATATATCTCCCAAAAAGCTCACTTTGCTTCTTATCACCAATTATGTTTTCAAAATAATTAATCTAAACAAAGCTCAAGCTTTTAATTTGTATGTGAACAGTAAGTTCAATAATTTTTACCTTTTTAATGAGCAACAAAGACAGTATTGAGATAAATATGATTGATAAATTGAGTACATTCAGTGCTGACCGTTCTGCAAAGAGGCTGTTACTTTGTGACTCTCTTTGTTGAGTGTTCACAGAGCATCGCCCCTCTCTGAGCATTCAGACTTCTATAAAGGGAGGTGGTCCTCCAGTCCCTCCTGTTTTTTCTTTCTCACACTCCTCGACATATTGATCAGACCTGCTCACCATACAGGACACAATGTGGTTTGCTGGGTTTTACATATTGGGAAGCCTGTTAGCATTTTCTGCGTGTGACATCTGCCCAGATACATCAGAGGACGCTGCTTCATGGGTAAAGCTGAAGCCCCTGGGGCACTGCGGGGACGAGGAGGACTTGTGCACTTATCGACTCACCCTCCCTCCTCTCTCCATCCAGCTTCCCAGGTCTTTTAGGGAGCTGGAAACGATGGCCAAAGAGCTGCAGAACCTAAAGGAAATGGTGAACCAGCTGAGGAGGGACTGCCAAGAATGCAAGGACAGGCATAGTATTGAAAGGGGTGAATGGAAGGACCACAGTGAAGAAGAGGAAAAAAGAACAAGTCTAAGGCATAACATCAGCATCAAGGAGACACAAAGTCATAGTGGAGAACAAGTTGTCCGGATCTTCACTTCAACCCTACCGCAAAGAGACACATCAGAAGGTGAAGGAACCGTCAAGAGTGCTGTGAAGAGGCTCAATCATTCCATTCTGGAAAGTCAGAGATCAAACATTTATCAGAGGACTGATCTAAACCCAAGCACCATAGATCCGAGGTCTGAAATGAGCAGGGAAGTAAAAATATTTAACCCCTCACTTGATGAGACACAAGAGGACATATCTGAGGTCAAACTGGTGGTCTCGCCTACACCTGAGGAAAGGGAACTCAAGTCTAAGCGAAGTGAATTAGTAGAACCATCCCTTCCTAGAAAAAAGGACGATGTACAATTCGCAACACATGGGAAACTGCAGCCAAACAATATAAGGGATGGACATGTAAAGAACATCAGTAGCATCCTGGCGGTGAGAAGAAGAGTGCAGAATGTGCCTGATGCAAACAGGTTAAGCAGCATTTCAAGGGATGTTAACGCTAAGGCAATGGATTTAAGCACATCAGCTGGGAACAGAAGGGTTGTAAAGTTTCCTGGAGTAGGTGGACCATTGAGGCCAAAGGGATCCTACATAAACAGTAGAGTTGTCAAGGTTAACAATGAAGACAGACTGAAGAACCCTGCTTTGGTGAGGAAGACTAATCCACAAGCTGGGGACATGACGGTCAAGACAGAGCCAGAAGAGGCTGGAGTTTCCCCGGCGAGAAGTGGCGGTATGAGGGTAATGGAAACAAGTTCTCACATAGCAAACACAAAACCTGGGGCAATCAGTGGACCGATCCCGTCAACAGATGACCAAAACAAACAAGACATCAGTAGGGTTTCTGGTCCCACAACAGATGATGGACATGGCCTGAAAAATGCCAGCCAAGGCACTATACTTAGGGAGGACAATTTGAGAAAGTTAAACAAGACTGAGATTACAAGACTTCCAATAAAGCAGAGTAAAGAAAACCAAGGCGATGTAAGTCACATAGCCACAAATAAGTCCATCTCCAGCGTTATTAATCAAGCTGAACAGCCAAAAATATTTAAAGAGGAAAAGAAGCATGTGGGACTGATTGACAGTCTGGTAGTTATTAGTAGCGAGGCAGAGACTAGCTCCAAAATGGATAGAGAGGACTTGCCTTTCCGAGGCAGACAGGTGGAAAATGAAAAATATCTAAACCCATACACAGAAACTAATAACGGACAAATTGATTCCACAATTTTGGATAAAGCTGACAGCAATTTTAATGAAAGAACAGTTAATCCACTGTCACCAGATCTTAAAGATAAGATTCAGCCAGGAACGTTCACTGAAGGGCCAAAGGAGGAAATTGGTATTAACTCACCGAGTGCAGGGCTTGTGAAGAAGGACATCCCGAGGCACAGCAAAGCCATCTTGTTGGAAAAAGATCAAGTGAAGCCTTACCTTGTCCCAACTGTAAAGAGTAAATTGATAGATAGTACAGCAAGTTTGACAAGTACGGTTCAATCACCTGTGGTAGGCCAGGGGATGAGGAGAATTTCAATAACTCCACTCAAAGCTAACGCTGAAGAGGAACATTCAAAGTATAACAAGGACATCAGCAATATACCTGAAGTAAGTCAAGACAACATTCGACAACATGAGACAAACCTCCTAAGAAACTCAGAAATACATCCAACAACTGTAATTACACCCAGAGGCCCTAAACTAAGGCAACCTAATATTATAAACAGAACGTCAGCAAACAGGACTGTTGGAGTACCTTTGAAGCAGTCCATCCCAGTCAGAAACAGCAATATGGGCAGGAAAAATGGCACTGGAATAATAAAACAAACTTATATAAGGAAGAAGCCAATCTCTCAAACTGAGACAAACATAAACAGAGGTCTCAAGACAAAGGTAAGCACAGTGACTCAATTCGCTAGTCCCACTGGTGCAACATCTACTGTAGAACAAGAACTAAAAGAAGAAATCAAACACATCCCAAAGGTGATGAGGTCAAATGTATTGGATAATCATTGGTTTAATAAAAACAGTACAGTGTCTCAAAATGCAGGTGATGTACAAGATTTGGAAAATGTTCAAGAAGATAAGTACCGAATTAGAGACAACAGTGAGACTGTGTTGATATCAAACATTGGGAACCATGCAGATGATTCTAAAACTCAAAGTGGAGCATCAAATTCACCTATTGGTGGGAAAGAAAGCAAGACATTTAACTTGGGAACTGCTGATACTAGCAGTCAACCCCCATTTGAAGTGGACAAGACCATCAGTGGGAAGAAAAGGCCACCGGCATCCACCTTAAAGAAAGAGTTACCTAAGAAACCAGGAACAACCTCAACACTCTCTTTTACGGACACAGACCATGACGATGGTACAAAAAACATTCGTACAATTACAAACACACATGTTGAAAATATCAGTCAGGATACACCCATAAGCTTTGAAAATATCGGAGCAACAAGAGAACTGGAACTTATTCAACTTAATAAAGACAGAGTGGAAGGAAACCCTGGGGAGATATTATCCAACCCTAACAGTGCGGACACAGCCCAAGGTTATAGTGAAGGGAGTTACACAATTCCAGTTGTTTTGGAAACGCTTACAAATGTTGAAGAAATTAAGGGCTCAAAGCTTTTCTCACTCAGCCCTGAGGACACAGCGGAGGGATTTAAATCACATGCAGTCAGTGATGAGGTAACAGAGAGAGAGAAAGCTGAGAACAAGATCAACAGCACCTGTCTAAGTGATTGTAAGACTACGTCAACCCAACAGTCTACAACCCAGACCAGGCCTCCATTGGACTCTGGAAGAGGTAAGGAATTATACCCAACCTATTCACACTACAAAAACACTCCAGAGTGTTTAGAGTGTCACATGCATGTTTATTTGACACAAAACTTACAGTATAGTGGAACAAGTCATTATGACACAGATTGCACTCAAGGTTTCAGGACAGTGTAAACAGCGACACATCTCCAAAAATAACTACAGGTAAAAGCAACCCAGATAATCATTTTCTGTAAATAATATAATATGAAAGTATCCTCCAACACATGCACTTTATCTTGATAGCGTGATAGGATTCCAAAATTCTCCATAGCAAAGATAAGAGGTTTATGGATCTTCATCTGAGTAGCAGATGTTGTGGTTTTTGTGAAGAGGACCAGCTGTAGGCGTCTTCTTTTGTCTAATGTATTAGGATGTGGTGTCTTTGTTGAGCATGTGGAAAGGCTCAAAGTCAAAGACTTTTCAGCAATGCATAATTAATGCATGTAGACTAAGTTCAGTACCATCCTGTGCATAAATGTACAAAATTGGCCTCTTTTTGTATTTAACCATGAATAAATATATCCAGGTGACACAGATTTTTATGTATAAAACAGTTGAAAATCTCTTAAATGAAACATTAAGAGTCTGCCGAGCGCAGGTTTGTTGTTGGGGTCTAACAAAAAAGACAGAGAAAACAATTTCAGTGTATCTTGGTTTCGTTTAAAAATTCACATGATCCAGATTTTCAGCTTGAATGTTTATTTTTTCAATTTCAATCCAATTGAATGTGCTTGCATTGCGCTTTACGCAATAAATATGGATTCATTTTTATTTTACAAATAAAAATGCCTTACAGGCTTCTCTAGTTCTCTCGATGACAATGGCAAGGAAGAAGTAAATGTAAGCAAGCAGATTTAGGTTGTTTACACATTGTAATAGCATTTTTCATCAACAGAGGGTGAGGTAACCTAAAATCATTTTTATTGCCTACAGAAAAAGGACCCGCACAAGACTGTGCAGATTATATTACGAAATCACGAAGGAATGGTGTATACAGAGTAACACCGTGGCCGAAAAACAGCACGTTCCCTGTTTTCTGTGACATGGAGTCCTCTGGTGGAGGCTGGACATTGATTCAGCATCGCTTCGACGGCAGCACAAGTTTCAATCGCACCTGGGACGAGTACAAGAATGGATTTGGTAAACTAATAGGGGAGTTTTGGCTTGGCAATGATAAGATTCACTTGCTGACAAAGGCAAAAAACATGTTATTGCGAATAGAAATCGAAGACTTTGAGGGTGTCCGAGAATATGCCCATTATGACCACTTCTATGTGGCCAATGAAAGCCAACAATACCGCCTGTCCATCGGTGGCTACTCTGGTACAGCCGGTAATGCCATGCAGTTTAGTAAGAAATACAATCACGACCAGAAGCTTTTCACCACACCGGACAGAGACAATGACCATTATCCCTCCGGAAACTGCGGGGGCTATTACAGCTCAGGCTGGTGGTTCGATGCATGCATGTCTGCAAACTTAAATGGGAAATATTATCAAACAAAGTACAAAGGGGTACGTAATGGGATATTTTGGGGTACATGGCACAATATTACAATGGAATATTACCCAACCAATGAGAGACAAGCTTTTAAGACTGTTAGAATGATGATAAGACCTAAAAACTATGTAAACTAATATTTGCCTACCAATTCTAAAACCTACCAATTAAATTAAATGAAGCTATCTTTTAAATTTGTTCGACAGAAGTGCTTGAAGTAAATTGCTACTCGTGTTACTGATGTATTAATAGTAAATTGTAATGTCGGAACTTGAATAAACGTTGACAATGTTTCTGTATCAATGTTGTTTTTTTAACTGTACACATATGCATTAGTATACACAACTGAGCTCTTGTGTTGCTTTAAAAATACTGTATTGCATAAAACCATGATATTTACAGACTCAGCTTTTATTTTGTATATTGTATTTTTTTGGGCCAATCCATGACTGTTTACATGGATATATGCACAATTTATTGTCAGGTTTTTAAAAAAAAATACAAATCTTTGAATTTTACCAGCATTTGTATATTTGAATAGTGCCAGGTGTTATTTTCAAACATAGGAATTGTTTTTATGTAAATTGAAACCCTTCCCCCCAAAAAAGTAGTATAATAATAACTTAAAATTAACTTAATGAATAAATGACAAAAATATAAATAATAAAGCAAGTAATAACACATTTTCATTCTCAAGAATAATTTAATTTTAACACCTCTGCATGATCTTGTAAACCTCTGCACTTATGGACTGAACATAGTTGTCATAGAAAATAAAAGTATCATTTTTAAAAGGAATTACAAGGATGTTGTTATTACTTTTTATTATTTCCACACTCTGTACAAGATCAAGATCAAATAAAATTTCGTAAACATGTAAGTTATTATGCAAGTTCTGCAATGCACAACATAAGTGTATGATAAAGACAAATGTATAAATTATACACCATTAGAACATATGTCTTTTCCATTAGCAAACCATATTGTGGTACAGTACTGGTTGAAACAACAGTGTGTATGCAGCACATAAACTGTTATTTTTTTCAAATGTCCATTACGGTTTGCCGCTAATGATCGCAGTGTTTCACTAAAATGCAATAAATATTCTGAGCAACATTCACAATCAGTCATTTCTGTCACCTGAGTGGAAACTCACCGAGCCAAAATTCATAAACCTTCCTGCATCATTATGAACACGAAACACAGGCTATGCAGCTTCACCCTTGAGCCTGAAAGAAACAAGCAATTCCTGATAAAGAGCTTTAAATAGCTGTACATTCTTATTGTCCATTATATATTCTCTTCCTTATAACATCTACTTTCAAGATGATTTTACTCCTGAAGAATACAGTAAAGACTTCTCTGCTAGCTTTTAAAGAGCACCGTTCATATGCTCAGTCTCTTCTGAAGTGGAAAACATTGTAGCCCAGCTCCACCATGCCCCCGATGAGCAGCACCCACAGAGGGATGCAAACCGAGCTCACCAAGATGTCCATTAGATAATCTAATTTGGCACAGAGAGTCAGACAAAATGCCAGTTTAAGCAGCATGGCCACGAGGTACCACACACGCTTCTTCAAGTTCTCCGTCCCGTTGCGAGGGTCGAACCCCGGCTTGCAGCGGCCTGCCATTTTGACAATGAGCATGAGGACGAGAATAAGATCAAAGGTCCAGACAGGAAGGAAGATGAGGAACCAGCTCCAGTTGATCTTCTCGTCTAACTTGAGGACCAGCATAATGAGAAAGATAAGTGTGAAGATCCATGTCAGGAGGACTCTTTGAGCAAGGGACATGTTCATTTGAAACGCTGGCCTAAAGGCACAGCAATAGGCTGATCTGGAAGAAAAAAAACGAGTTTAATTTACATGCCAAACACTCAGTTAGTTTCATCTTGTGGCGTTGCATCTTTTGAGATCAAGTTGTTAAAAGGGACATTACAAATGAACAAAAAGCTATATTAAAAATGAAAAATAATGATAATGAAAATAATTATTAATTAATATATTATCAGAGATTAAAAATAATATGAACTTGTTTTTATTTTTCAATCATCAATAGATGTTACGCTGCTAATATAAGATGTACTAACGTATATTGCATTATATGTATTTATTAAGCATCTTCAGTCATATGAGGTTATATGCATATTTACAAAAAGGCTATGAGTAGGTTTAATATTAGTTTAACAAAAAATCATTAATTATCATAAATAGTGCAATGGCCAGTGGTCAACGATTTATTCAAATGTAAACTGTTTTAGTTAAGGTTAACGTTAGTGCATCCAAGTTGATTTAATAATCCACCAGGCTGTACTTGACATGTAAGACACATAGATGTGCTGTCTCTCTAATAAACAATAATTTGTTTTATTTCATCTATATTTTATCTGAACTGTCCCATTCTGACACATTCTCAAAATAAAGGAGCTGTTCATTACTAGCACAAAACTAGCATAGACAGACCGGACTGCTTTTTTTCATTGTATGAGGGTTAACCCACGAAAAGAGAAACGCATTTGAAAAAAACCTTACCAATAATGAAGACAACCCGGCTGGTCTTTTGGTGAGAAAGATTATTAAAGCCAATATCCTTTTCCCCACTGTATGAACACTGCTACAGATCAGACGTTTTCAAAACAACTTCTCTTGAAGGACTAAGTTAAAGCGTCCGCAGCGCCACCTACCGGACTGGAGGACGCGCATCACACAACACAAGCAGTAGGGATAGTTCACACGAAAATGAAAATGGTCATCATTTATTCAACCTCAAGTTGTTCCAAACCTGTATGGATTTCTTTTTTTCTGCTGAACACAAAAGTGAATATTTTGAAGAATATGGGTAACCAAATAGTTGACGGGCTCCATCGACTTCCAAAGTATGGATAAATATTATGGCTGTCAATGAGGACCATCATGTTTGGTTACCAACATTCTTCAAAATATCTTCTTTTTTGTTCAAAATTCATACAGGCTTGCATGGATTACAGAATTTTCATGTAATTGTATACTTACATATTGTGCCTTACAAACTATCCTATAATTTGTAAGGCACATAGGCCTATTTAAAGGAGTAGTTAACTTTAAAATTTAATTGATTTATTCACCCTCGAGCCATCCTAGGTGTATATGTCTTTCCTCTTTATGATGAACACCATCATAGTTATATTAATAAATATCCTGACGCTTCCAAGCTTTATAATGGCAGTGACGGGGTCCATTGAGTTTGAAGTTCAAAAAAGTGCATCCATCCATAATAAATGTACTCCACACAACTCCAGGGGGTTAATAAAGGTCTTAAGTCATAAAGAAGAAAGTCATTCATTTTAAAGTGAATACTCCTTTAAACACATTTATTTATTCATTTATTTTGTACTAATTGTTCCAAAATCTTGACCACCCTTGTATGTCCAGCTGAAAGCTTCTTGTTGGTCAAATATTACATTTAGTCATTTAGCAGACGCTTTTATCCAAAGCGACTTACAAATGAGAGTAATAGAAGCAACCAAGACCAGTCAAGGGCAACAATATGCAAGCGCTGTAACAAGTCTCACGGAATCTAACACAAAACACATAGGACAGTTTTTTTTTTTAAAATAACAAACAGAAACAAAAAGAGTGATAAGTGCTATTCTTTATTGGTCAAGTGCTGCTGAAACAGAAGTGTCTTGCGATGTTTTTTGAAAATGGCTACAGACTCGGCTGCTCGAACTGAGACAGGCAGGTCATTCCACCAGGTGGGAACGGTCCAGGAAAAGGTCCCAGTGAGGCATTTCATGCCTCTTTGACATGGCACCACTAGGCGTCGTTCACTTGCAGAACGCAAGCTTCTGGAGGGTGTGTAAGTCTGAACAAGCGAGTTTAGGTATACTGGTGCAGAGCCTGCGGTTGCTTTGAAGGCGAGCACCAGAGCCTTGAATTTGATTCGCACGGCTATCGGCAGCCGGTGAAGACTGATGATGAGAGGCGTGACATGTGCTCTCTTCGGCTCGTTGAAGACCACTCTCGCCGCTCCATTCTGGATCAGCTGCAAGGGTTTAACAGTGGATGCTGGTAGGCCCGCTTGAAGAGAATTACAGTAGTCCAGTCTGGAGAGGACAAGAGCTTGGACCAGGAGTTGAGTGGTCTACCATGGTCTACCAAGCTTTTTTCTCTTTAATCTAACTTTTCTTTTGAAAAAAAAAAACCAAACAAAAAACACAGCACTGAGCAGGAACATGATTTAAAAAACACTTGAATGGTGCGAATTGTAAGAATGTTACTAGAACATCCTTGATGTCTTTATTCAGCCTCAAGATGGCACTGCTTCACTATTTTGAGTTGTTAAACAGATTCTGCTGGTAGCAAACTGCTCCAGTCTAAAGATGAACCAGCCCTTGAAAGAATATACATGAATCATTATCTCAATAAAATATAGTCACCATGAAATAAAACTAGACAATTCTTGTTTTTTATTAAATATTGCAGTAATTATTATAAATGATTTAGCTGTGCACATAATAAAAAAAATCATGTGCCCTCATAATCTTTAATCAAAATAACGTCTCCGGCCCTCTTCTCTTTTCTGATGGCGTGTTTACTTGTGTGAGGGCGGGACAACCTGTCACCCAAATGAGATCGACCAATAGCAAACCACAACCATTCAATCAATTCCCTTTGGACCTACATTTATTTTTTGTTTGAGAAGCGTTTCATTCGGAAATACGTCACAATAATAGGGGATAAAAGACTATAAAAACTTCTGTTTCATGCAGACTATAATTTCAACTTTACATTCACACCCCTAAATGTAACATTTCTCCTTGTTCTTTAATTGCTGTGCTATGAAAGAACAGAAGGTTCTCACCCCCAGGGTGAAAGAAAACTTTTCCGATTTCTCTCGGGTTGATGTCACACCTGAGATAACCATCAAAAAACACTAATTTCCAATATATTATTACAATCACCTATTTTCAAAAATACCCTTTAGGGTCCAGACAAGAAAGTGCAAGGTGTACACAAAAAGTATACTGATAGCATACAAAAAGCCACATGCATGCTGAATCAGTTAATGAGCTTATTACCCTTTGCAAATGTCCTGTTGTGTCTGCCATTACTGAGGCCTTAAGGGGATGTCAGCACAAAAGCCAGGTAATAATACAGCGGCTTCTTTGGTCTGTGTTGCTTATCGGTGAAACCACACAACTGCAAGCTGCCTTGAGGCCCTGAGCTGAGGACAATATTTTAATTGGGTCAGTCTGAATCTGCAGCCTGTTGCCATCACATGAGTGTTTAGAGAGATGGAAAAAGCAACCCTGTGCCTTTTTAGGGGAATGCAAAAGGTGTTTCAGCTACACACACACATGGGTTAAACCAATTGTCAATGCCTCATTACCATGATTAGATCAATGTAACTACTATAGTTCCTAAGTGTCAATGTCATTTTTTGTTATGAATATTAGAAAATGAAGTGATATTGGTATGAATCTACATGACTTATGATCTAGGAACATGTTGTACTCAAAATCTTTTTCACTGTTATGGATTACTACGCTGATAGTAATTCTGATTTTCTATGTATTCATTTTTTTTCAGCAATATTTCGACATATTACCATTTAAAATAAGATGGTTCTCCAGGCTTGAGTGTCACAGATATCATTTTAATATGACGAATGGTTGCTCATGTAACGGAGGCTAGCTAGTAGTAGCTGTGCGAGTAAACCTATCTCAAGAGAGCTCTAGCAACTAACGCTAGAGGTTGCAGCCTTTGGCCTCCTTGTTAGAGCATCAAACTCTCATGCCTGCAGATCCGGGTTTGATTCTCATTTAGTGGGTGGTTGGAACAGGAGGGGTTACACTCAGTTGTTATATGCACTCAATTATTAATAATGTTTTTTGCTGCTTCATATTTTTGTAAAAATCTTGTAAAATATGTATCATGATTTCCACAAAAAGATAAAGCAGCAAAAACTGTTTTAACACTGATAATAATAACCATGTTGGATAAAGTTACTTTTAAAAGTAATTCATTACAATATTGTGTTACGCCCTAAAAAAGTAACTAATTGCATTACTTAGTTACTTTTTTATGGAAAGTAATGCATTACATTACTACTGTGTTCCTTTTTCTCATCTGGGCTGGGCTTGCATATTTGTTTTTAATAACAAAAATGAATACAACATTTTTTTGCTTATTCATATGGTTAAATTGAATCATTGAAGGTCAGCAGCAAAGACATGGTTAATAAAGTGAAATTAAATACATAAAGTTTATTTGCATTATTTAACATATTTAAATATTGAGTTTGCATTTTACTGTTTTTATTCATTATGAGGAATACCAAATCTGTATTTGCTCAAATGTGATGAGGAAATGCATGATTACATTTAGTCAATAAACATAATGTTTACACACAATGCATCTGCACTTACTCACGATTTCTCTCAACATGGGAACAGGAGAGCTCAGTCAATAAATGGGAAAAGAAAGTAACTTGCGTTACTTGTTTGAAAAAGTAACTCAGATATTTTGTTGTATATATAAAAAGTAATGTGTTACTTTACCAAAAAAGTTATCTGATTACATAACTTGCTTCACTTGTAATGCATACCTCCAACACTAATAATTGATAATAACTGAGCACCAAATCAGCCTATTAGAATAATTTGTGAAGGATCATGAGACACTGCAGGGTAATGGAGTAATGATGCTGAAAATGTAGATTTGCCATAACATAAATAAATGACATTTTAAAATATATTAAAATGCCTAAAGTTATTTAAATTTGCAGCCCTGGTAAGCAAAAGAGACTTTTCCAAAAAACAAATAATCTTAATAATTTCTGACAGTTTATATTGTCTTTTCTGGTATTTCTAATAAGAAATTTTATCATTTTAAAATGACACAGCTTCATATAGTGGCTCTGAGGGTCGAACGTATCCTTATCTTTCCTTTGCATAATTTGTTTCTGGAATCTGGTACAACTTTATGCATTGACTTTGAATATGAATATATTATAAACTAAAGTAAAGATAAAGCACTTTACATTCCAGTGCCAAGCACAGCTGCATGGTAAATATTAAAAAATATTCTCTATAGTATTGCGTCAGGCATATAACTGAGCTTTTGAGCTATAACTGATCTATTTTTGAGTGTATTTTAGTAAAGTAAACATTTAATGAAACCAGTTTGGCATTCTAACCTGAACATATGGCATGACAAAATTAATGAGTCTATGAAAAGGAAATTTAAAGGGACAGTTAATTTAGTTAAAACCCTTAATTTACTCACTCTCATGTTTTATTTCTTCTATGGAACACAAAAATTTTTTTTTTTCCAAAATGCCCTGTTCTTTTCCACAAAATAAAAGTGAATAGGAACTAAGGGCTATCCCAGTACCCATCCACTTTTATTGCAATAAAAAAAATGTCAATCTTAATTTTTCACAGTGCACATGAAATTTCCCACTTCTGACCTTAAGGAGTCTCAAAGAGACTCCCACCTCATCTCGAAAACATCCAATGGAAAGTCGCTGTGGTTGGCATAATCTTGGAATTGACGTTTGATGATCTCTCTGGGTTGATCTACCATTTCAGCCCCACCTTGAGGTCAGATAGTGGATGTTCCAGTTGTCATTTTCAAGCAGGATGTGGAAGAATTCAAAATTCGGAGTTATCTGGAATGCAACATAAGCCTATTTAAAACATAAAAAACACATGATGTGCGCTAAACGTGAGTATCTACAGTCCAAAACAGCTTCATGCGAAAGGTACACAATTCAGCTTGCATTTACATCAACACGTGAAAGCGCACATCTCTTTGACTCTGTGTAAGGTAAATTCAATCTGGGGCTTCAATTTCCTCTTGTGGGTATGTAATGCGGTTGTCATGTTCAATGAGAAATTGCTTCCCCTCTGAAGAGCTTTGTGGGCACTGAAATAGGTTGCTATGACATGCTCGTTCCCCGTGTCCTTCTAGAGAAGATTAAAAGCTTGATATTGAAATCATGGTTCGTCACCAATGCTAGACATCTTATTTACTCCGAATGGGCAAGGAATGCAGCATGTCAGACGTGAAAAACACGTTTCTGCTGTGTATGCGCGCACACCGTTTCAAATCAAGGATCCTCAAGCCCCGCTTGGCTGCGGCTCCATTATCTTCGGTTCCGGCAGTATCCTAAGATTTGTGCCTGTTCCCCAGCGTACTTTAGCCCTAGGGCTGTCTGTGTTGATTTATGTTTGACAGCCATTGAACTCATCACAGCCTTGTGCGAATATCCGTATTGACCTGTGGCCACTCACATTAAATCCTATCGAGTTTAGTCTTGCATGATGTTCGACCTCCTCGAGGAAGGCTGTCTTAGAGCAATAGGAAAATTCATAGCTATAGCATTTAAGTGCAAATCTATCTTAGGCAGCACAAGATCAATACAAAAACGCAGCCATTTGTGGTTTTACATTAGATCTGTGCATATGAAAATACTTCATCCACAGCACAGAACAGGTGGATATAGCAGATATGACACCAGTAGAGGCTTAATTTGAATTAGTAAATGTATTGCCATAAAATGGATTTTGCAAATAGCTGGCGTGAAGACTATAACCACACCAAGATTTTATGAGTTTAAGTTTAAAAGCCACTTTTTAAGCACACACCAGTTGATAAGTAACCTTTAATATATTTGGATAAAAATAAAATATGCATATTTTATTAAGTATTAAAAATATTAGAACTTGTTTAACATAATATATATATATATACACTGATCAGGCATAACATTATTCCTAATATTGTGTTGGTCCCCCTTTTGCTGCCAAAACAGCCCTGCCCCTTCGAGGCATGGACTCCACTAGACCCCTGAAGGTGTGCTGACAGACGAGCTACTGTAGCTCAAATTGCTCAAGTTAATGCTGGTTCTGATAGAAAGGTGAACATGTGGATGTTACTTTGATGCGTACCACCTACCTAAGCATTGTTGCAGACCATGTACACCCTTTCATGGAAACGGTATTCCCTGGTGGCTGTGGCCTCTTTCAGCAGGATAATGTGCCCTGCCACAAAGCAAAAATGGTTCAGGAATGGTTTGAGGAGCACAACAACGAGTTTGAGGTGTTGACTTGGCCTCCAAATTCCCCAGATCGCAATCCAATCGAGCATCTGTGGGATGTGCTGAACAAACAAGTCCAATCCATGGACGCCCCACCTCGCAACATACAGGACTTAAAGGATCTGCTGCTAATATCTTGGTGCCAGATACCACAGCACACCTTCAGGGGTCTAGTGGAGTCCATGCCTTGATGGGTCAGAGCTGTTTTGGCAGCAAAAGGGGGACCAACACAATATTAGGAAGGTGGTCATAATGTTATGAAGGATCGTTGTATATATATACACTATACACATATATATATGTATACTGTTTATGTATTATTTATTTATACTAAATGCTACTTTTCTCTAAGAATTTTTCTTTTTTTTTAGGTAATCAGTAAAATTTGGTCTGTTTTGTACAATCTGCATATGCATACATACATTAACACTCAGTAAGATTTGTTTTGAAAGAAATGTATACTTTTATTCAGCAAGAATGCATTAAACTGATCAAAAGTAACAGTAAAGATTACAAAAAAAAAATAAGCAGCACAACTGTTTTCAGCATTGATAATAACAAGAAAGGTGATTTCTGAAGGATCACGTTATACTGACGACTGGAGTAATGATCTTTTTATTTTTTAAGAATTAATTTGACAATTCTTAAAAAATAAATAAGTTGCTGATAGTACTGGTGTTCTGTCTGTGATACTGATTAATCGTCTATCTATGTTATACCAACAAGTATATATTTTTGTATAACGTTAACCTTTAGAAACAAATCATTTGGCAAATGACTGTATGACAACGTGCTTTAATACTAAAAACTAAGTGTATAATAGATTTTGCCTTTATCTGTGTGTCACTGGATCATCGCCCTGGCACAGACCTGATAAAACGGTCAAGAATATGTACAATATCTGCATAAACTAGGGCTAAACACTGGATAGTCTTTCTTGGGCTCTGATTTGACCCACGTGGTTTCAACAAGAACATTTCTATAGTCCACAGCACATGACTTTACATTTACTGTACATGAGGTTTGACATGGTTGTCCTTCGTTTCAGTCATCATTACTGTCCTCTGTTGCTCCATCCCAGTTTAACAGTGGTCTTCGCTCTGAGGGGACAGACGGCTCGATCCGCTGCCATCGTTTAGGCGGCCAGATGATGTGAGACGCCCGGCCGTGGACAAGGCCGAGAGAAACCTGTGGAGATCAGAATCATCAAGTTAAACTACCACCAAAAGCTCTATAAAAATCACACAAAACGGTTGATTTCTTGAGGAGAAAGTAGCTTTTGATAGGCTATCGTTTTACAAAGACCAACTGGAACAAGAATTAGAAGCTTTTCTCATCTAGTGAATACAAAGCAAT
Source organism: Gobiocypris rarus (assembly GCA_023029165.1). NCBI lineage: Eukaryota > Metazoa > Chordata > Actinopteri > Cypriniformes > Gobionidae > Gobiocypris > Gobiocypris rarus. The sequence goes on from CM040913.1 coordinate 16,245,365, forward strand.
ATATCTCTAGCTAGAAGAGAACAGGACCTCATTGCTTTTTATAGCCAGAAGGAGATAAGAGACATTCCAACAAGCTCCCAAAAACTTTGATTTGGAGGGTATTGTAAATACCTGCAAGGTGTGGAGGGATTGAAGGGGTGATAATGTACTCACCTGCAGGGGATGATACAGACCTCACAAATCTTTGGGTTTAATAGCATGACGAGACCACAAAAAAAGTTTAAAATACAGAGAAGCTCTGAGAAGAATCTTAGAGTTATTTTAGTATAATTGATTTACTATTATAGTGTTAGGTAATATTTAGAATTAGATTTGAATTCTAGGTAAAGGTTTAGTCATCAGTTGTGTGGGTTTTTTGGTCATTTTTATTTGTATTTTTTTAGCCTGTTAACTGTCACCCCGTTTTTGAACATAGGCCATTACATCTGGTATTAACTCTTAAATGCATGAATGTTTCACAAAATCATTATTACATATTCGGGTCTTTAGCGACCCGGATATAAATTTAACACATATGGATCTCCACTTGTCGCGATAATATAAAACTCTCCTGGTATTAGAGTAAAAATTACAGAAGAATAAAATAAAGCATATTTAGTTACCTTTTGGAGCTTGGAAGGGTTAAGTTTGAGCAGATGTTTTATACCATCATTACTGTTCTCGTCAGAGCTCATTTCCCAGTACATTCAGCATCTGGCTTATATTTGCAATCTCAAACATATTCTCAAATCTATCATTTTCAACATCTTCAAAATCAACATTTAGATCGCTGACAGCTTCTTCACCAGATCCACCATCAAGTGACAGTGACACTAATATTTGACTGCGTTCAGCATTTGATTGCTGAGCCATTTCACGTTTTGTTGATGATGCTTCCTAATCTTTTGTTTTGTGCCTGTGGTAACTATGAGTGAAACGTCACTTCATCATTGTGTAGCAGACATGCTACCTTGTGGAATAAAGCTGAATTGCACTTATTCATTCATCAAAGATTGAAATATTGTTGTTCGAAAAAAACTTAAACTGTCATTAGTGATCCTATATATTTCTTTTTTACAAAAATGAATGGCGAAACAGGCATTCTTTTATAATTTTTTCTTGTTATATTGTTTATAGTGAATTGATTGAGGAATTCTAAGAAGGTTGACGTCTAACTTGTGAGTGAATGAATGAATGAGGGTGAATGATGTCTCGGGTCACTAAAGACGTTTAAGGGCTTAGATACGTTTTGGTCGATTGGATCACAAGTGGACAATAAACACTGGTGCTCACAAATTGCTCAAGTTAATGCTGATTCTGATAGGACCTGCATAGCTGACCCCTGTCAGTGTGCCCATGCTGACCCCTGGCCGCCACCAAAAGAGCCAACAGTAGGCTCATGAGCATCAGAACTGGACCACGGAGCAATGGAAGAAGGTGGCCTGGTCTGATGAATCATATTTTCTTTTCACGTGGATGGCCGGGTGCGTTCCTTACCTGGGGAACACATGGCACCAGGATACACTATGGGAAGAAAGCAAGCCGATGGAGGCAGTGTGCTGCTTTGGGCAATGTTCTGCTGGGAAACCTTGGGTCCTGCCATCCATGAGGATGTTACTTTGACATGTACCTAAGCATGGTTGCAGACCATGTACACCCTTTCGGTATTCCCTGGTGGCTGTGGCCTCTTTCAGCAGGATAATGCGCCCTGCCACAAAGCAAAAATGGTTCAGGAATGGTTTGAGTAGCACAACAATGAGTTTAAGGCGTTGACTTGGCCTCCAAATTCCCCAGATGTCAACCCAATCGAGCATCTGTGGGATGCGCTGAACAAACAAGTCAGATCCATCGAGGCCCCACCTCGCAACTGACAGGATTTAAGGATACCATATATACCATACACAAGTGGACAACGCTAAACACAGGTGTAAACGGGGTCTAAAACCTTTTGAGCTTGTCCACTTTCGACCACTTCTAGAGGTAGTCAAAAACACATTATACTGGATTGCTTTCAGTGTAGATGCTTATATGGCTGAATGCGTTCAAATACCTACAAAAGACCACCTACTCTTATTTTAGCACTTCGACTTAAAATACATGAAAATGAGGAATGTTTCCTTCACATCTAGCGGATAAAAAGTTTTTTTTTTACAAATGGTTTTAGTTAACTATAAAGTGAAATTCCACCCCAAAATGTTCTACTTTCTTTCTTCTGTCTAACACAAAAGAAACAATGAAAGTCATTGGGGTCCAAAACAAGACTGTAGAAAGAACAGTCCTATAAAGGACTATAAGTGCTATAACGGTGAGTAAACGATGACAGAATTGTAATTGTTGGCTGAACTATCGCTTTAATTCCAGAAAATGGATATCTGAGTCCAATCCGTGTGACATTTTGCAGTGTTTAGTGGGCAAACAGTCTCGGACAGTCAGGATTTTGTGACCTGACTTTCAATCAGTGCTTTGTGAAACGCTGAAGTCTTGTCAGTATTTCAGAATAAAAATATTTCAAACTACAACATTAGAAGACTATGCAGCATTAAAGATCAGTCTAAATTCTCAGAAAGATTTAAATGTTGCCTTGAAAAAGGCATGAAAGTGAAAAAGACACGGTTTTCCCTTCTCACACACACGTAAACACACACATCTTGCTGCATAATACATCAAGTCAAGGTAACGGTGCAGTCTGTACTGACAAAAGTGAAAGCAATTGCCTGAAACATCCAACAGGAATATTTGCTTAGTGATATACGACTTGATGGTTTTTCTCCAAATATATCTCCCAACCCTTGCCTTTCTTGTTCCGGCCTGGTCTTTAGGGAGAACCAAAAGCGTTTTGGGTAATGGATGTGAAACAATAATAAAAGAGACCTAGGAAGTATGTAGTTCAGTGAGAAACATATTCATTTGCTTTCTGACAAGAAGCATCATTAAAAATCCGCCTGAGGACAAACACTCGAAAACCTCGACGAGTACAAAACCATCGAATCTGAGGTACGCAACAAAATCATGCTGAGTCAGGGACTTAACAGACAGGACTGTTTGTTTTTCTTTCTCAGTCCAAGTAACATTAAACACATTTCAAGGACGAATCTGAGCAGCAGATCTTGACGTATTGTGAATGACTGAAGTGAGATGTCATAGTCTGAGATGAGATGGGAGAAGGAATCACTGCTCTGTTTAATAATGTATCTGAGGAGCCGTGCAGCAAAGAAGCATCGACAAAGAACCAATAATACCTCAATCTCTATACATCACAGGCGGGGGTATTCGAGCACATCAAGGCTGTTAACAAAAGTCCCCAGAAAGTGGCAATCTTTGTCTTTTTTGTTGAATTTTTTATAACCTATCTATTTGCGGCTAAATCTGCCTACGGTGGTGGCTTCCAGAAAAAATCCTTTGAAACTGCAGCATGAAAGAGTTTTCATCGGTCACACAAATGTAAAACATCTAAGGAGGTGCATGAGAAAATGACTACCTGAATACTTGTTTTGCATGCTTTATTTTGAAATTGAAAATTCATATTCATATCAAATAGATTTTTACTTCGCATCTTTGCCTGCCAACAATTAAATAGCTTTTTATGTATGTTATTTCACACTGCCATTCAAAAGGTTGGAGCTTTTTAACGTTTTATTATGATCACCAAGGCTGCGTTTATTTAATCAAAAATAGTGAACATTTAATATTATTATGTAATTATTTATTAATATGAAATATTACTATAAAAATAATTGTTTTTTTTTCTAAATATATTTTCATAATTCGTAATTCAGTAAATATGCCAGTCTTCAGTGTCACATGATCCTTCCCAAATCATTCTAATATGCTGATTTGCTGCACAAGAAACTTTCCTTATTATTATCATTATCAATTTTGAAAACAGTTGTGCTGCTTAATATTTTTGTGGAAGCCGTGATATTTTTTTTCAGGATTCTTTGAGTAATAAAAAGTTCAAAAGAACAATATTTATTTCAAATAAATTGTCACTTTTGTGAAATGAAAGCATCCTTGCTTAAAGCTGCTGTCCGTAACTTTTTTGGTGTTCAAGATTTACAAAAAATATATAATGACAAAGTACAACAAGAATCCATTTCCCAAACTGTGTTTTTGTATTACCCTAAATCATTATGGTACACTTATAATAAGTGCTAATATTTCAGACCGGTCTGGTAGGAGCCGCTGCGGAGGAGCACAGTCCCTGAGCACAGACTCACCATAGACATAAACAGAGAGAAGAAGCTCCGGCTGTTCTTCCGCAAGATGCAAAATAACATCAATAACATTTATTATATATATATATAATAAATGTTATTGATGTTATTTTGAAACTATTATTGGTAATGTAACATGATGAATAAAACATGATCATTAATCTTATTTTGAGCTTATATTTTAATTTGAGTAATCAAATTTTTTTTTTATGTGTTAAAGTTATAAACTTCTCTAAACGCCCATTCCTAATAATATCAGTTAAACAAAATAATAATTTAAAAACACAATTTAAAAAATTGTATGCTACCAAATCAAATCAACAATGGTGGTTTCCACGCTTTCTCGTCTTGTTTTGGTGAGTACATATTTTTAAAGGGGTACTTCAGCGCTGGGAAGATGAATCTGTATTTAAACTGGGTTATTAATGTAGTAGAAATGTGAAATTATTTTTGAATTTGGTGCCTTCTAGACTGAGAAAACACAGAAAATGTATTTTTGTCTCATGGGGATGAAAGACAACAATTCCCAGAACGCACTGCTTCACTGCCCTACTCTAGGCACGGCTAGTCGGCTACTGGATTACTGGATCACTTGCCCACCATGTTCATTTTCAGAAAATCAGTTCAGTTAGAGACACTACAATTAAAAACTGAACGTGTCTGTTCGATATAATGCGAGTGAGCCGTTTGAGCGTCACGGCACAAACGCAGCAGGATCGGATTACATTCATCACATGAACTGAGGTAATCGCGGTATTCGCGGCTGCATTCACAGCGCGTGATCAGTCTGCCGCGTGTTCAGTTCATGTCTTTGGAAGCTTAACTATCATAGGAAGTTCATTTTAAAAGTTAAAAGACTCACTTTGCTCTCCACCGCTCTGTTTACATGAATCTCCGCAGCTCCGCGAGCCGAGTGCTGTGAGTGCTATGAGTGTGATGTTGAAAACATGCGGAAACAGCGCCCTCTGCTGGCTGTAGTCTTCAGCCTCTGGCCAAAAACTCCTCTGATGACGCAAAATGATGATATTTGCGTCATCGGAGGAATTTTTCCAGAAAAAAAATACATAATTCTCTCATCTCAGGGTCATATGAGGGGGGAAAGTATGATAATTTGAATATACTCCTGGGTTTCTACTGATACAAAGCTTAATGCTAATCGCTGAAGTAACCCTTTAATCACAATGAGAATCCAGTTATGATTTGCGGTTGAAATTCAAAATCTCAAAATCTTTTGTTATTCGGAGGAAACCCAAGCGTTTCAGTTCTCATGCCCTCTTCAGCATGTGAGGTCATTTGATATCTTCACCCACAATTAATTCTTTGTTAATATTACAATCAATTAACAGGTTTAATTAATGCTAAATATTAAATATGATTAGTAACTAAAATCACACATCATCATCATCTAGCACTTATGTATCATCCATCAACAACTAGCCATATATACGATACAAAATTATTACCCTCAAGCCCTCCTAGATGTATATGAATTCCTTCTTTCAGCCAAACACAATCAGAGTTGTGTTAAATAATATCCTGGCTCTTCCAAGCTTTATAACGAGTGAATGGTACCTTGGTTTTTGAAGTCCAAAAAAGTGCATCCAATCATCATAAAAGTAATCCATACGGCTCCACGGGGGTTAATAAAGGCCTTTGGAAGTGAAGCGATGTGTTTTTGAAAGAAAAATATCCATATTTGAAACTTTATAAACTATAAAATTATAAATTTGGGTCTTTAATGACTGGCTTTGGGTGTCCTCTGACTCCATGCATGATGTACTGATGAATGCGGAAGCACAAAACAAAACATCGGTCACAAATTAGAAGTCTAAAACAACATTTTTTTTAATGAGAAATGTTGGAGGAGCTTGAGTTTTTTGCTTTGCCCGACTTGTTTGAATCGCGAGAGGGCGTCTTCTCTCACTTAAGCGATGCTTCAAAAACAAGGTACCATTCACTCCCATTATAAAGCTTGGAAGAGCCAGGATATTTTTTAATATAACTCAGATTGTGTTCGGCTGAAAGAAGAAAGTCATAAACTGCAAGGATGGTTTGAGGGTGAGTAAATTATGAAAAATATTTGGTTGAACTAACACTAAGTGTGAGATGATGATGTGTGATTTTAGTTACTAAATTAAATCATCCATTGCTTATAATAATGAAAAATTTCTTTAAATATAAAGAAAATGTGAGTAATGCGAAACCCGCTGACATGTTTCTTGGGTGCTGTTGGTGGTTCCCAAGAAATTGCTATGCTATTGCTATACTTGTTGGTTGCTTGTATTACACTGTCAAAAGAGTTCAATCGCAAGATATACTGTAACTTGTTTCCCTACTTTAAAGTTGACAGTGAGATTTTGTCCTAAGCAAGCACCAATTAATTGATTACCGGTCCAAATGTGTTGCTGTCGAAACTGTGGCCATGATGATCCCCCTCGATCCACAGATGTCCATCTGGAACTCTTACATAACGGTTTTTATATCCCAGCGTTCTGTTGAAGGAAAAAAATGAGGCGTTAACACACTAATGGATTCTGATTGCTCTTAATGCAGGAAAACACTAGGCTATTTTTCAGTTTTTGTTGTTAATGTCACAGTTGACCAGCTACATGTATCCACCAATCCTGCATTTGGCTCTTGGCTCGCTCTTTAAATCTAAGATCAATACTTAATGTTCGCACAGCTGCTGCAGTCTTTGTTTTATATTTAAGATGACTTTCTGACATAGCAATAGCTCATATCCATTGCAGGCAGTGCTGTGAACGCTCCAGAGCGAGAGCATGGAGGAGATTTTAGGATTTTTAATGGTAGTTTTTCTACTTTAGCCATCATAAAACTAAATTTTTCTTCATATGAATCATCTTAAAATCAAGCTCTCGGAGTCACCAGGCCCGTGGATTTGCTCGACCGAATCCCAAGATCACCTTGAGATGTAATGTTGTTGGCCATAAATGGTTTGATGAGACATTAATGTTTAATGATACTTACGGCTAAATGGCGCATTTGTGCGATATAAGCATTTAAAGAGGACCAAGCCTCAATTGGCGTGTTTAATAAGCTCAAACAGATCCTTCTAACAGTTTGCCTGCTGCTACAAAGGCCTGTTAGTCTGTGTAAACACTTTTCAGGCAACATTTTAGTGGCAACAAAACAATATTCTGCTATTTCAACCCAAGAATCAAACATGATGCCATCTAGGCCAAATCAAACTCCACCAACAACTTTCGAACAAACTTACTTGATGAAGTCACCCTCGATCCCAATGACCCGTTTGATGATCTTCTGCTGAGGGTTCTTCGGGCTCCTACAGAAGGAGTGAACAGATATGAGATCGTTCGGCTGGCTACAGAATTTGCATACTGATGACAGAACTGCTCTTGGTTTATTTGAGGATGCTGCTGAGCTCAGTGGATTATGGGGCATTAAGGACAGTTTTTGGAGACCAGATGGGTCTTATCTGCTGGAGTAAGTCAAGAAAAGATTCTATGAAATGTCAAAACTCTCGATTTTTTGGGGCACACTATTATTAGATCTATTTCACTTGATTCAGTTAGTATTATCAATCGAGACACTGTCTAAAGAGTTACATTTAGGCAAAGAAGAGGACAAAAAGAAAAAAATTATTGGTTCTTTTAAAATTCTTGAATGTTATGCATTTACTCTTGGGGGTTACTATTTTGGCTGTGTTTTTTGCCCATTTCCAGCCTGTCTTCAAAAAACAAAAACTTCACAAAATAGCAACTTAACAAGATAACACAATGTGACTTTATAGCAAATTTAGCTTTCGTAACTGCAATTTAAAAAATCAAAGCGTAAATTTATAACTGACAGCATGACTTGAATTATTATTTTCATCTTAACTTTTTGCTGAATAAGGCTTCCATAGTTTCCACTAGGGAATTTCCATAAATTGGTAATTATATATTTCCAATTATGTGTGATTATTGAATAAGGATTTTCCAAAAACAAGATTTAGTTTTAATTCATTTAACTAAAGCTGAAATATAAATTTTAAATGGAAATGAGAAAATAAAGCAAAAAAATATATATTTTTAAATGTCAAAAGTTTACAAAATGTACTAAAACTGAAAAATAAGAATAATTCAAAGAAGATATTAATAAATACTACAATAGTATACACATAATACAAAAATATCATGTTCAAAACCATATTTCATCAAAGATCTATGATATTATAGACATATAGATAATCATAAAACATTGGACAGTCGAATAAAATTCCTTTTCCATGAATCTCTAAGTTATAATTATTAAAAAAATGTTCAGGCCTGTCAAAGTACAAGTTCCCTGACCTCCAGGTTTTCTGATCCCACACAGCTTCACGTGTTGAGGTCAGGTCTCTTGTAAGTATTAGATTTGTAGTTTGAAATATTTGTCCCATCAAATTTTGACCTGATCCCTCACATCATTACCAAAGATGACCCTGACGGTGACCGAGCCGAAACCTGCAAACTTCTCATCTCATCCACTTCTGAAACCTTCTGCCACTGGTTGTCACTCCACGCTTCATGGAATTTCGTGTACGGTAATCTTTTCTGCTTGTTGCCTTTCCGCAAGAATGCTTTCTCAGCTGCAACACACCCTGTAAGACTTCTTATAAGATGACTTCTCACTGTTGAAGAGTGTACTTTGGTGCCAAACGTCTCTCAAATGCTGAGCAAGCACTTCAGAGAGAAATTGCCTAGTTTCTTTGTGACAGTTTGAACACCATGTCTTAAATATCTAGGCACCTAAAAACCTACTGTTACTAGATATCTCTAAGACATTTTGGGTTATCTTTTATTATATAAAGTTTATTTGTGTTTACTCTATGCTAGTCATCATAAATCAGAATGGACAATTCTTGTTTTTATATGGAATACTGCAGTATTTATTCTAAATGTTTTATCCGTGCACATCATTATTTTTCGTTAAATTCATGTTCACTCATAATCTTTAATAGCTTCCCCTCCTTCTTGCAGCGTCATCTCTGATGGCGTGTTTACTGGTGTGAGGGCAGAATAATAATCATACACTGTTTGTTAATTTTCAACTAAATATCCAAATAAAATGAATTACTAAACTATTTAACTAAATCAACCATATCTCTGATCTGCCCACATTATCACTATATGATAAATTGAAATGAGCTGATGACATCACCGTTTTCTCCAAAGCAAACGTATAGCCAAATAAAATTTTGTTGCAATATTTTCCTGTTTAACACTGTAAAGCTGATTTGAAACAATCGTCATTGTAAAAGCGCTATATAAATGAAGTTGACTTGACTTGACTACATATGTAAAGTTTTTTTATTGACTTAGTGGGGTCCCAAAAATAGACTACTCTTTATGCCATAACTTTTCTATTCTAAAATCCATTTTGTCTCTTTTTAAAGGATATAATATAAGTATATATAATGTATAGAAGTCTATCAGATGTCCCCAGAATGTGCCTGAAGTTTCAACTCAAAATACCCCACAGATCATTATTATACCATGTTGTAAATGGCCATTTTTGGGTAGAAGGATGCATATATCTTTAAATGCAAATGAGCTGCTGCTCCTCAGCTTTCCAGAAGAGGGCGGAGCCTTTACAGCTCCTGCCTTTGGACACTCAGCCAAAACTCTGCTTTTGATTATCATCTCTATCGCAGTCACACTCACGTGACATTACAGTTCTTCATGTTCATTATCTGCATGCATTTTAAAGCCATATCAGTCTAAACTTCTGATATATGGTTTTCTGAGCGCACACATCCAAAGCATCCACACAAAAAGGTGCCAGACGGCGTGTCATGTGAGTATTAAACTAAGTTCTCTTTCACGTCTTATTGTGCTTAAACTGTCAAGTTCACACAAACAGTCGGTTATGTCTGTGAACGTAAACAGCAAGTAAAGAAATTGCATGTGTATATTTGATCTGTGTATTAAAGTGAAAGCAGCATAATATACAGTACTGCTAAATATGCTGTTAATATGAATCAAATAAAATAAAAACAGAAAATCACTCAGTAGTTTTAATAAAAGTACATTTATGTTCTGTTTTGTGACGCAGAGTCTATTCCCCAGTTGTGGGCGGGGCCTAAGCATGTGTGACGTCACAATGCATAAAAACTTTAATGTCTTATTCCAAGACACTGATTATGATTTATGGGGATTAAAAGAAGGAATGTGTGGATTTTTACCATTATAGGGTGGTTGTGTACACACACTGCCAACACACATTTATGTTCAAACACCACATGTAAAAGGGAATTTTGTATTATAGGCCCCCTTTAAAATGTATTTAAATAAAAAAATAGAGAATTCAGTGAATGTCACTGTACATCACTTCAAGCTTCCTGTCAGAACCTATGCGACGTTAAAGCTTCAGACAGCTCTAGCGCAGCCTCTATCCATCATACACACACACACCTCCTCTGCAACAGCCCTGACGCTCAGCCTGATTTGTGCTTTTCATTACTTCTGCAGTCCTGAATGTTGTTGGTGTTTATCTCAAGTGTTACATACAGCATGCTGGGAGAATATATTCTGATTTGTCAAGTAAGATTTTGCAAGTAACTGCAAGAGCCCAGTTGAGTGTGGGTTAAGAATGGCTTATCTAAAGGCACCCAAAAAATATTATATTATATCTCGCCAAAAGATTGTCCAGACATGTAAAAATGAGAAAGCTCTTATTATGCGAGCTTTCCAAAATAGTACTGGTTAAAATGCCTCAATAAAATGTTTTAACGCATTCAGATTTAGTCCAGTAGTTGTTAAATATTAGTTTGCCAGCAGTAAAAAAATATTAAATGCTAATAATAATGTGCAATATATATATATATATATATATATATATATATATATACTTTTTTTGCTAAAGGACCTTTGTATTAGTCTTTACGGGGCGGTACTTCTGCCTACGTCTACGTGCAGAGCCTCTGAAGCCCTTCGAAGCCCGATTTGGACCTTCAACATTTTGGTTGCAATTGAAGTCTATGATGTGGAGAAAAATCCTGGAACGTTTTCCTCAAAAAACGTATTTTCTTTTCGACTGAAGAAAGAAAGACATGAACATCTTGGATGAGATGGGGGTGAGTAAATTATCAGGAAATTTTCATTTTGAAGTCAACTAATCATTTAAAGCAGACACCCTAATGCGATATAATTGGATATGATTGGTTTGTGTGATAAATCCCGCCTCTTGTTTTCGTGCACGAACGGCCTGAATGAAGATAATAATGCAGAATGGGAAGACTAAAAAAATAAGAAAACAATACAGCCATTTAGATATCACCGCTTTATAGCCAAATCAAACTTGAAATGGCCTGAAAACATGATGACTGTGGGATTTTTAGTGAGCAAACAGCTTGGGGAAAATCAAAGGCTATAGCTAACACACGACGTAGCAGTTACGTAATTTATTCATACTTTTGTACTTTTTCTGTTTTATCGGCAGTTATCTAAAAAAAAAAGTTCAACAACGGCGTCAGATTGGTTAAGTAACATTACCTTAAGTCTACTTTAAGCATTTTTGTTAATATTTATACCTATTTATATGGTATCTTTCCTGAATCATTTGAAATGTCAACAAATGACACGCTAGCACAGTATATAGCTACGTTATGTATGTTTAACATTATAATGCTGAGCACAGAGCATCTTGAATGCTTTCATTCATAATCCGCTGTATGTCCTATGTTTTTGTTTAATAATTTGTGTGTTTTATTGTTCATTTTTGTGTGTTTTTCAAAATAAATGAACTGAAGTCACTTTGAGTCTTCATTCGTCATTCACAGTTATTGAAATAGCCTTTAAATTAGTTTGGGCAAATGAGGAAATAAATTATGATAAACTACAGCATGTCCGCCTATCGAAAAATTTAAAATGATAAAAATTACCAACTGATTAGCATCACACAACTATACATCCATGACGTTGCAGTTACTAACTGACAACGTTACAAAGTTACGTTGTGACAACGTATCCAGGAATTTCAATTTCGTCACCACGCCGAAAGTTTCGTCAGCAGATTACGTTGCAGTTACGTAACAGTCACGTATTTGTGTTAGCTGTATTGTCGTATCTGTGTACAGTGTAGCCAAGCTTGATGACTGATGAAAATAAGTTGACTATTACAAAAAAAAGCTTTACATTAGTTCACAAATAATATATAGGCCTATTGTTTGTTACTGCATTTAGTTATAATTTTGGAATAAATGTAAAAATACTAACTTGATGAAATGTATCGCCTAAGGCTAGCCTACTTGGTTTTAATAAATAGAACGTAACATAAAAAAATAAAAAAAATAGAACTGTATTTTGGTAGTTTTTAATGTAATTTTTATTTAACCAGGAAAATTAAGTTTGACACGGACATACATTACATTTGATGTAGGCTATATAAAAATGTAAGGACTTTGCCTCCTCATTTTTAAACACCACTGCTATATATATCATTTTCATTATTAGGTGAACTATATTCCTTTAATGTCCAATGTAAAATCTGAGCAGAACCACTTGAGAACCACCGATATCTTTATCAGAGACGTTGTTTCACAGGAAGAGTGCAGACAACGACAAATAGAGATAAGTTGAGATGGCAAAGATAGAGAGAAAGTGGGAAAATGAAAATACTATTAAAATGGAGCGATGTAGAAGCCCCGCCCCCTTCTAGCTCATATATGTATGAGGATGCCCTCACCTGACTGACAGCACGGCTCGACCAATCAGCTTGCACCAAACGCGCGAATTTGCCTGTCCCCGGGGAGACTGGGTGGAGGTGCGCGCACGAGCATGTGTGTATCATTTGGAGCGCGGCACAGACAGCTGGATGGATACGCGCTTCTCCGGTCCTTAGTCCGCGGTGCGCTCAGCATCTTTTCCAGTAGAGCCATATGGAGAGAGACTCCACATCTCTCACACACTCAAATAAAGCTCAAATTCACTTGGATCTAAATAACCCCACAAGTCTGGAGCTCGCTCCCTCGATTGAGAGGAAAGGAATACATTATGCGTTTGAAACAAGGAATCTCATTCTCTCCGGTAAGCGCGGCGCTCACGCTCTCATGACTCATGTGCATCCTGTGATGGGGGGTTTTAATAGCGTGCCATTGCAGAGGTATTTAAGCCTGTACTGTATGCGCTCTCTGAATGTTTAAATAAACACCAATGAGTATTAGAATTACTTCTTCATCCATTTCAATCATAATGTTGAAAACTCTGCGTATCCGCGTTAGAAATGCCGTGATCTCACGCATAGACTCTACAGGTATCAAGAGGAGGAATAACTGAGATTCCGATATTGGGATGTTAGTGATCAAGAGAACTGGTACTGCAAGGGATTTGAGAGATACATATGCCAGTGGGAGTAATATAAGTGACCACAATGTATTCTGTATGACCACAATGTATTCTGTAACCAATTTGAGAATATATTAATAGATAATTCTGAGAAAATCTTAAAAGTTATCAGTATAGGCCTATTGTACTAATAAACGTTTATATAAAACGTTTTCATGATCAAAATTGAGGATTCAGGCAGCAACTTTTAGTCAATCTCTATTTTTCTTGTACACACTCACCTGGATGTTACTTAAACGTTACCTTAGCGTTGAAGCAAATCTTAAAAATGATTTCTGGACAATTAGCTTCGTTCATGCACACCCTTATAAAATGGTCTCATACATATTGCTGTATCACTGTGTAAAATTTGTGACGCTCACAGATGCCTTCGAGCTTTACAGCAAAAAGTAACAAAAATATGCTAAGTTATTTTAACAGAGTAAAAAGACATCATTCAGAAGACCTGTTTAACCCAAACCGCCTAAAATAGAACAAAATAAAGCATGTCTTCATTTCTGAAGACATGTCTGATTTCAGATGCAGTAAAATACAAACCGGTTATGAACTTGTGTACTTTTGCATAGTTCATGATTAACTCTATGCAGTTCTGGAATAGGATATTCAGGGATCTTTACAGTAGTGGTATGTGTTTACAAAGTTTGTGTTTTTGGTTTGAAATCAAAATGCAATAATATGGAAGGAACCAAAATAGGGACATATAGTCTAAGCATCTCTGATTTATGGCATGTGCCCCTGCCTCATGTGTATGAACAAGGTGTAGATGGGAGCAAAGAGATGAGAGAGAGAAATCAATAGGGACAATAGAAGAAAAAAATGCTTGTCTTGAGACAGGGCTGAAGAATATGCGACAGAAATAGCTGATATATCTATAGGGATTCTGTCAGCAGTGCTGAAGCTTAATTAATTGCTGTCGTGCGGTGTGTTCGCCGGCAGTGTGGAGCAGGTGAGAGCTGTAGGACTATATAACACACACTCTGTCGGTTCCTGTGTCAGCGTAGTATCTTAGCTAATTATACTTCACACCAGGCGTTTGAAGTGACACCATGTAGTGTGATAGGAAACAATGCTGATATATTACAGCACGCTGGGGAAAACACACTCACGTAGCCATGCCAAGCATAAAACTCATGAAATAAACTTGGTTACCTTGTTGTATTGTATGTGAACAGAATAGAATCAAAGGGTAGAATATAATAGAGCAAACAATGCATGAAACAAACAGGGTGGAGAAGAATAGTACCGAACACAACCGAATAGAACTGAATTCAACATAACGGGAAAAAAGCTGAAGAAATACAACAGATAAGAAAATAAAAGAGAACACGTTACTGAATAAAAAATACATAGAACAAAAGAGTAGAAGAGAATAGAATATATTAAAAACAGAAGAAATATAACAGTACAGAATAAAAAAGCAAAATAGAAGTAGAGTAGAACTGAGCACAGCAGAACAGAATAGAACATAAATTAGAACTGAATAGAACAGAAGAACAGAACAGAATAGAAAACACAATATATTGGAATAATCAGAATAAAATGGAATTGAACATAGCAGAATGGAACATTTTAGAATATATAAAAAGAAAACATCACAAAAAATAAAATAATTGAGTAGAGTAGATCGATTTTCAGAATCTCAACCAGGTATTCTCACAGTGTGAATATAGAATATAGAACAGTACCAAATAGAAAAGACAATATATTGGAATAATCAGAATAAAATGGAATTGGACAGCAGAACAGAATAGAACAAATTGGAAAATCACAGAAAAGAAGTAGAGTAGAGTAGAGTAGAATGGAATAGAATAGAACAAAACAACAGAATGGGATACCACAGATCAGAAAAATCAATGAATACAACAGAGAAATTAAAATAGAACTCAATACAGCAGAAATAAGAGAATAAAATAAATTAGAATAATCAGAACCAAATTGAGTAGAACAGAATATGTTAAAAAATAATGGATGAAAGAAACAAGCTGAATAGAATTAAACCCAGCAGAACAAAATATAATAGAGCAGAAAATAGAACAGTATAGAATATAAAACACTGTAGAATTGAACAAAATGCAACTCAACTGAACAGAACTGAACAAAGAGCACAAAAGAGTAATAGAACTGATTAGAGCAGAACAGAACAGAATATATATATAAAAGAACAGAATGGAATAGAAAAACAAAACAACAGAATTGAATAACAGAACAGAGAAAACAGAATGAATGATACCTTAAAAATAAAACACAATAGAATCCAGTAGAAATAAACTGAATAGAATAATGCAGAATGAAATAGAAGAGAATACAATAAATTAGAAACAAAATAGAGTAGAACAGAATGTATTAAAAACAGAATGGGATGAAATAGAAAACACGTAGAAATAGAAAAGAGTAGAATTGAACACAGCAGAACAAAATATAATAGAGCAGAAAACAGAGCACTATAGAATTGATAACAGGACACAATAAAACAAAATAATAAGCAACTCAACAGAACAGATTTGAACATAGCAGAACAGAACAAATTAGAAAGAAAAGAACACAAAAAAATAAATGAATAGTACAAAAATCCATTTTCAATCTCAAAGTATATTCACAGTGTGATTAGTTGTACAAGTGAGTAGTGTAATACAGGACAAGTCAACTTAAAGAGACTGAAAAGCAAAAGAAAATTTCGATAGGTCAGCTACAGAATTTGTAAATTAAACTCAAAGTGGAAGGTGCGATGAAAATTTGTTTCAACAGCTAATATTTCAGTTATTGAAGCCAAACTAGAAGTGGACCTATAACCACGCAGGTGGACTCAACTGGTCAAGGGCTAAATGTATAATCCATTAACTTCACAGTCACTCCAGTCTGCCTCTGCTGTGTTTTTAAGTACTCTGCCCACCGCACATGTTTTTCGCTCTTGCTTTCACTCACTGTGCGGTATGAAACGAAACCTGAGCAGCCCCTCAGATCCACTCCACTCTTTAAACACAAACCAGAGGGGAAGGCGTTTTGCAGTCTGCGTTATGCCATTGTAATGTGACAAGGTGTCACCTCCAATTTGTGATGCCCCCGCACACGCTTGCTAGGAGCGCGCTGCCCCGCTCCCGAAGTACGGCGAGATTTCTATCCATTCCAGCCTTGTGAATAAAACATATAGGGCCACTTTATGCGGTGTCTGTTGCATTAGATGAGAGGATGGAAAGGAGAGAGTATGTGTGTCTATGTGTGTTACTTTCATGAGCATTTTCTCTAAAGGAGGCAAACCATAAATATTTCAGGTAAAGTGGTTGGACTCTTGACTCTCGGAAAGGACCGGTTGTCAACAAAAATGTGATTCATGCAGATAGACAGAGGAACTGCTGTTGGACTTGTTCAGACAAAACACAACAAACTTCCCAAAAAAACCTCACTTAGAAAAAAAACACAAACAACTTCTTTAGCCGGTGTCCCTTAGTTAATCAGAGCAAACTTCATATTTAAAATATGGCAGGATTTTGGCAGATTTCACTGTGTATCACTCCAGTTGTTTGTTCAGTAATTCTAACATTACATCCAGCTGTCTTCTTTTGGAAATGTTTACACGACAACGATGTTATAAAAACGCAAACGTTTTTCCTTTGCGTTTTTCGCAAACAGACAACGACATGGTCAAAACAAACTCCGTTCACGCGGATCCGCAAAAACGATTTATGATGTCGTCAGGCCAGTAGGTGGCGATATCACTTGTAAAGAAAAGCTGCACCTACAACACATAATATACATGCGTAAGACATCACATTTTTTACAAATTCATGTTTAAAAAAAAAAAAAATTAGATAAACAAAACATTACCTTGGTAACTAACTGAATATATAAAATATATAAATATATATTTATAATAAAATAAAAATATATAAAACAAACTAAAATTAAAAATAAAACTGATATTATTAAAACAAAAGCTGATTCAAAATATTAATAAATACTATAATAGTATATAAATAGTAATATAACACTGTAGAACTGTTGAATCACACGAGCAAGAGTGTTGTACTGAGTATGTTAAACTTTGAAATAATAGTTAATTAAACAAGTAATTCAAAGGTGCAGGATAAAGTAAATATGAATACAATATAAATATTAAAATATATAAAAAATGAATTATAAATACATTTGTGAAAAGAATAATTTATATGTATAATATATTCAGATTTAACATTATTACAAATGAATTCTACTTTCTAAAGTCATCTTTTTTAATCAGTTATTTTATTCTACTGAAAATAGTTCATTATTTTTATTTTCAGGATTACATGATCTTACAGTTTCCCAGATACTAAATATTTCATACACATTTATTTTTTATTAAGATTAGAGAACACATCCAATCAAATTCAAAGACCAGCAATAACTCTGAATCAACTGTTGTGTTAACCGCAATTAATCACTAATAAAATCATGTCATATTAGCATTTAATTTACATCTTGTGCATCTGTGTGCATCCTTGATGCATGATGCAAGTAAACTGAGCAGAAATAGTCTGCCCTTTTGACCCTTTCCATGCAGCAATCAGCTATAGAAACACTCTACTAATTCAAATCCCTATAATGAAGTGAGTACAGCACTCCTGAACCGCAGCTGAGGGCTCTCATAGTTAGGAAGGACACATACATGAACAAATCAAATTAGCATGTGAGGGCATCTTCAGAGCAAAGCTCTTAACAGTAAATAAATGGAAATGGGAGAGATGGAGAGAGCAAGCGAGATGTATGTCCTTGTGTGTGTATCACTACTTGTTCACACTTATGTTCAGCTCACGCATCCGTGCTGCGCTTGTCTTAGCAACAGTCAGTCATGTAATGCGTGTTCTCTACAGATAAATAGTATAGTAAATCACGAGACATAAATTTGGCCAAAGGCATATATTTATGATACTTATATGAGTCATTCCTTTTTGATCTGTTCTTTAATGAACCGATCCATTGAAACAAATCAGACTTTGCTCTGAAATAAGAGAAAGGAAGATTATTTGAAAGGAAGACACATCTGATTATTTGACTGGAAACTGTGCGTAATACAATTATGCAATGTTTTTGTTAAACTTATAGCATGTTATTCTCTCCTCAACACGGCAACACACCACCTAATTCTCATACATCAGACCGTAAGCAGCCTCTGAAACAAGTTTACAACCTCATAATTTGTACGGTCGTTGAGATGAATGGTGATCTTTGCACAATCCTGGCAAAAAAGCAGAATACAGGACCAAACAGATGGCTATGCAAGGAGAAAGGAGGAAAAAAAATGCTCCCACCTGCTTTTGTTGACTCGCTGCCATAGTCGGACTAACATAAGCACACTGTCCTACAGGGGTTCTTTTGCAAACCTGCTCCTATAGTGATACTGACAGCTTCATCTAGCACAGCCAGGCGGCTTTGTGCTTTCTGTCCTTAAGGTTGCAATCCAATCATAATTTCAACATATGGAGTAAGACCTAGAAAATACTCAAATCTTTACATTTATATTAGCTGTCAATCAATTTCATTGAACACAAACCTTATCACAAAACACACAGCCCACAGCAATCTATTTTTGTAAGTGAGTTATCAGTCTGTCTAAGAGTGATGCATTTTTAAGACGCCCAATCAATTTGATAAAACATAATTTATATTAAATGCAATTGAAAAACACAGACCACCACTGCTCATGCACAAGAGCTGCTCAGTGTTTAATACGTTTCAAGTTTTAATCAACCATACAATAGGTACAACGCAGTTCACAGGCACATTTTAAAACATCTTAATTAACTTACTCTGCTCAATGGCAGCTGCCACTGAGAGACAAAATACAGTGGTTATCACAGAGCCCTTTGGGATAGCACTTCATTGTGGAATAATTGCCCCTCTGTGCATTCAGCTGGCTTTAAAGTCTATTTATGAGACAATAAAAACCAATGTTAGCAATGCCCTTAGTATGCTTGGATAACAAGTTAGAAAGAAATGTACAACACAAATTAAATGTTATGCATGACAGGAATATCAGTTGTTAAATTGGCTTCCATAAATGCAGTTATTATATTCATAACACATCAAAGCGTAGGAATGGAAGCATGCTACAACAGATTTAAGTGTCTGGCCAGTCAGTCACCAAATTAACTAAATTTTTTCACACATTATCTTCCAAAATGATCTATTGCAGAAATAAGGCGACATTTTTGATGCTATGCACTGCCCAAGCTGAGCAAAACACTTCTGTCATAAGCTAAACAGCCAGAACTGTGATCTATGCTGATTTTCTTAACACCTGCCCTCACGTACAGAAAAGCCCCCTGGCATTTTAATATATTGCAAGAAAAGTCCCAGTGGTCACATGATATATGAAAGAAGGGTAGGTCAAACCAGCCATAATGTATTATTTGATGGCACAAAAAAGCAATAATACATTCACTCACACCGCCTAAATATATCGTCATGCTCCTAAATGCCAGTATGGCTCTTCCTGACATTAATGTGACACTGTATTCATTACCTCTCTCCTGTCTCTTATTTTCCTCAGATGGGAAGTGACGAGTGTGACTGATTGAACATAATAATGATGGCAGACAAGTGGTCCATTCCCCACAGGAACCTGAGCTCACCCTGCAAATTTCCACTTTCCTTGCTCCCATTCCCCTAAGGATACGCTGACCTTCACATATGCAGCCTGCGTGACAACCCAAAGCTGGGTAAATTGAAAGGTTGCAACTTTCCACCAAGGACGACAACAGGCAAAGTTGATGCTTTGAGGGACTTGCCAACGGCAGAAATACACCCTGTTGTCATAACAAATGATTCTGTATTTGTGAATTTAACGCCTCTAACACCAGACCCCATAAGGACCAATTACAAGCTGAAGAGAGTAGGACCAAGATGAAAGATTTGCTGTTTGCAGTTTGTTTGCTGGCAGGACTTGCGCTGACTAACTCAGTTCAGGACTCTGAGTGGAGGGCTGTGTGCCTCAAGCTGTGCAAATGTGAAGTCCGACCCTGGTTCTCCCCCTTGTCCGTTTATAACGAGGCCCCAACTGTGGACTGTAATGATCTAGGACTTCTGTCTCTGCCGGAGAGGTTGCCCTTAGACACGCAAGTATTTCTATCACAGGCCAACAACATCGCAAAGATCGACAGCCCCTTGGACTATCTGGTAAACCTAACCGAGGTAGACCTATCTCGAAACAACATATCCTCTTTGAGTGATGTTTATCTAGGTCACCTTCCACAACTTCTGTCTTTGCACTTAGAGGAGAACTGGCTAAGCAGCCTTCATGATAATTGCCTTGCACACTTCCCAAACTTACAGGAGCTCTATGTTAACCATAACCTACTCTCCTTGATCAGTGCAGAGGCTTTCCAAGGGCTTAACAAGCTCTTGAGGCTCCATCTTAATTCAAACCAGCTGAGGGCCATAAGAACAGAGTGGTTCCGGGATCTTTCCCAGCTAGAAATCTTGATGATAGGAGAGAATCCATTTGCCAGAATACAAGAAATGAATTTCAAGCCCCTTATCAATCTCCGCAGTCTTGTGCTAACCAGAATGAACCTCACTGAAATCCCTGACAGTGCCCTGGTTGGACTCGATAAGCTGGAAAGCGTGTCATTCTATGATAATATGTTTCCAAAAGTACCTCATGCTGCTCTCAGACAAGTGCGGAACCTCAAGTTTCTGGACCTTAACAAGAATCCCATAGAGAGGATCAAAAGGGGTGACTTTGTGGACATGATCCATCTGAAAGAACTTGGTATTAACAGCATGCCAGAGTTAGTTTCGATCGACAGTTTTGCCATGCATAATCTACCAGAGCTGACCAAAATTGAAGCCACGAACAACCCCCGACTTTCCTACATCCATCCAAATGCTTTCTCCAAACTCCCGAGGCTCGAGTCCTTGATGCTGAATAGCAATGCGCTCCGGGCCCTTCATCACGTCACAGTGGAATCTTTGCCTAACCTTCAGGAGGTGAGCATGCACACCAACCCTATTTACTGTGACTGTGTCATCCGCTGGATCAATATGAACAAGACCAATGTCCGCTTCATGGAACCGGATGCCCTCTTATGCGCAGGGCCCTCAGAGTTTGAAGGTCGTCTTGTCAGGCATGTGCACTTCCGTGAAATGGCAGATATCTGCCTGCCACTGATATCCCCGGAAAGCCTTCCCGATCAGGTTAACGTGGGTAGCGGGCATTCTGTGTCTTTGCACTGTAGGGCGTTTGCCGATCCTGAACCTGAGATCTACTGGGTCACACCTTCAGGCGAGAAGATTTTGCCTCAGATGGTTTCCAAGAAGTATCACCTGCATCCCGAGGGAACGTTTGACATCTATGGCATCACAGAAAATGAAGCTGGGCAGTACACCTGCGTGGCCCACAATCTCATAGGTGCTGACATGAGATCTGTCTCAGTGGTAGTAAATGGGTACTTTCCTCTGCCGGCAAATGAATCCCTGCACATCCAAGTAAAAGGGACTGAGCCACATTCGGTGAGGATTTCATGGCTGCCACCCAAGGGCAGCCTTGTGTCAAATATCAAGTGGTCAACCACATCCCAGCTCCGCTTCTTGCAGTTCACTGCACACGTGTTGTCTGATGAAAAAACATTCAACCTCACACACTTGCACCCACTGACGCAGTACGAGGTGTGTGTGGAAATTACGGACCTGCAAAACAGACATTTGAAAAACTGTGTGAACGTCAGCACCACCGAGGTTTTAATAGGAAAAACTGATGATGGTATCGATGACGGACTGATAATCAGCATCACTGCGCTGCTCCTGATCGTGTCTGCAATGGCCTGTTCGTTCATTTGCATGTTGCAGAAGAGTGATCACTTTTACAGGAAATTACAAAATCAGCAGTCTGAGATATTACCTTCACACATTAAACCAATCTGGGGGTCAAGGGCTAAAGCCAATGATTCAGAAACAGACTTGACAAAAAACTCAATTTGAGAGATGAGCAATGGTTTGGGATGCAATGGACAATGTGTCTAATATCTCTCTCAATCTGATACAGACTCACACCATTGGATCATTATTAAATGGATTCTCTGTGGTTTGCGGTCCAAGACATGTCTTGCTAAATCTGACATTGATTACCAAAAAGCCACTAATTGTTTAAATGTCACACTACACTGGGGAGCATGAAGAGAAACACTTTCATGCAGAATCAAAGAACAGCACATGAAAGGTTGGGCATGACTGTTTACACAGAGTGCAAAGCCTCAGTGGCCAAGTCTTTTTATTGTGGGCTTGTAGCAACGCTACTTGTGCTGTATAAATGGTAAAATAAACAATGTCAAGTTTATGATGGACTACGCTTTGTAGAATAGATCATAAGAGTACACATGTACAAGACTTTGTGATAAATACATTTATACAGAAAATGGCAACTTGTTTTCATTGCAAGTGTTTTACTATTTACAATGTCTTCGTTTGGCTAATTACACTGTCAATTGAGAAGACATAAACAGAAGAAAATCCAGTCATTTCAATAGGATTCCACAAAAAAGGCAAAAGATTTCCCCATGCAAGATTTTCTGTGTTGGCCAACAGAAAGCTGGTTGGTTTGCAAGTGACTTCTACGTGAGCTGTGCTTCAAACGTTGCTACACTATTGACAATAGAAATTTCACTAGTTGACCACATGTTAATAATTTGAAGGAGAGTTAATTAATTGGGGAAAAACAGATCACAAATAAATATCGACAAAGTGCACAGATTTTTATATATCAGTGGTTCCTTTCTGAACTGTCAATTTGACATAGGGTCGTAAATATTCCTTCATAATTTATTATCACCCGTCATTTTAATGATAATGAGACATTGAATTAACTTTTGTTTTCATTCACATTTTCATTTTTAATCATGAACTTACAGGATTATGCATTTATTTATTTATGAAGAGAACAGACGAACAGAGACTGTGCGTCCACTTTTCATGTTCAACACCACACGAAGGAGATGAATGTTGCCTGAACAGGCAAATATGAACAACGGAATATTACAAAATACAATTACAATTAAAATATGAAGGAAACACTGAACTAAACTAAGTTGACTGTATATGCCTGAACTCAAACCTTCCTCATGGTCCACATGAACTTAAAGATGATGCTTGCCTGTGCATAATCAAATGCATTAAGGGAGACTGATGCAGAGGCAATTGTCCTTAGATTTTGCGTCTTTTCTTAGACAGACAACTTCTTTTGCAAATTTGATTTTGCTCTGGAGGCTGAACCTGCACTCTGTTGCCCCACTGGAGCGTACCAACTGGACAGGAATGGGAATTACAGTTATAAGTTATAATAGATCACCCTCATCTGTCAAAATGATTGATGGCCTTCAGATTTTTTCACCACTGCTAAAAACCCCCATACATGCAGGGTTTGAAATTAACACCCGATTCATAAATTATGTTCTATCCAAGTGGCAACCTCCCCCAGTTTCTCTGGAAGACAATATGGAAGTGACTTAAACTGCAATTCATCAACTGGCTGCTAAAGAGAGGCTCCAAAAGGGAGCAGAATCTCATTGAGCCCCATGTTAAAATGCCCAACTTTACAGCAGAAATACAGCCTGGTACAAATTGTGGTTTTAGTCCATATATCTAATTTTTTTATAACTCATTCATTTACATTATATAAAGCCTTAAAGTTCTGCACGATTAAGGGCGTGGCGACTTTGAGTGACAGGTGGATTGCTGTATGTCTGCTGTTTGTTAATCATCACGTCACCTCAGTTCCAGCCACGTCCCGCCTCTTTGCCCATTTTCTGTTATCCAGGAGTGACTCGCGCTGACAGGATGCTAACGGCTGACTTTGAGGCTTCAAAACGGCTCTTCAGAACACTATATCTATATTTTTTTACAGTCTATGGTTCTATCACTCTGCATGGCATCACTATCTGAGCCCTTACCCTAAAAGGAGCCTAAAACATTAGCAAAACAATGCGTAAAGGGTCGCCGCGCAGAAACGCCACGCAGCGCAACGTCTTTAAAACAGACAGCTTCATAAAGAGAAATAATATAGATCACACTTTCTCTTTGCCCTTTTGTTTCAAAAATGTAAACTCATCGATGCCATTGAACTTTTACTTGTATTGTGATTAGACTCATTGATTTAGATGTCCGCCTTGAACTTAAGGACACGAGTACAAAGTGACCTGAGTGTGGTGCGATCAGCAGGTAAATTAGAATAAGAGAAGTCACAGAGAATTTTGTTCCCATTTTTTATCTTATTTTATTTAAATGGCATCCGCAATCAGTGAATGACTGTCATAAAATTGAAAGCAATATGATGATTCAGAATCAGATTTAATAATAAATATATTTAAATCTGAGATGTGACTTTGAAAATCTGGTTTATTTTGATATTTTTGTTTTGGCTAGTAGAAGTTCTGAAGCTGGTAGCTTAATTTAAATATTTAGAAGCCAAATTGGCTGCTTAGTGAAAAAGTTCATTCCAAACATATATATATATATATATATATATATATATATATATATATATATATATATATATATATACACAACACACAATTATAGAGGCTGCCCAAGAAATTGCATGTGCCTGGGGAGGTGAAATATGAGGGAAAAAAGTGGAAAATGAAGAGGTGGAGTTTTTCTGCATATGGGTGGGGTTTGGGGGGAAAATTCACAAAACTCATTGACTTTTAGTCACATTATCTTCTCTTTCATTAAAAATCCAATAGGAATTCCAATGCTAAACTCCCACAGGTGATGAATTGCCGTCACAGAACGAATGATGTGGGGGATTTATCAGACTTGCATGGTCATATATCACAGGGGGTTTTAGCACCCAACACGGGGGCTTTTAGAATCGGGTCATTTGTCACCTACAGAAGAGCTAAATTATGCGGCATTATAGTGGTATAGGTACCGAATAGGTCAGCAGGAATGTGCTGCATCTGGTCTCTGTGTTTCACCGTGAGCTTGGTGAGACAGGTTGAACATTATGGACATGTGAACATTTGCAGTTCACACTAGGAGGGCAAGCAATGTCAAAAAAAAAAGTTACAGTGTACATCGGTATCATGAAAGAACTTCAACTTGAGACTCATTTAATCAACCATAACTTTCATCTAAATCAAGGATACGATAGACTAGCATTTGCCCCATCAAGAAAATCAATTCACACTCCATTAATTTCCAACCACATAACGTCGCAATTAATACAAGGTATGACATGCTGTGTGTGTACAGGAAGACGAATTACCTCTTAATTAAGTGATGTGCTCAGCAACTGAGAAAATTAGCAAATGGGATAGTTCTTTAGGAACATTAGTTCAATCAATCTTGATTATTTCACCTATCACAGCGCTTATGTCCTTCTTTCCATATGGTCACGCCACGATCATACGACTGAAAATAACTTTATTAATTGGCTAATACAGTGAACTTGATACATCAATTTCAAGCTCCACCTGGTTTGATTACTATACATCTCCATTACAAGGCTTTTGTCCTTACAAGACACTGAAAGTTAAAGGGAGGTCCAAATCATCCAGTTCATTGTCATCATTTACTTAGCCTAATGTCACTCCAACCTTAATGACTTTCTTTTATTTCTGTGCAGCACGAAAGAAAAATGTTGGTAACAAAACTCATATTTCTGCATGAATGAAAATGCGTAATGCATACTTTTTTATTAATTATTTAAAATACATATACATATACATTTTATTGTATTTTATACCTTTATATGCTGAAATGGTTCTTTGTGTTAGAGTTTAGGATTCTTTTTCCCGGCCTTTTCTTTTTCTAAAGTACCTAATTGACACAGCATGCAGTTTTTTAAAAATATATTTTATATTTGACCAGGCAGATAGAGGGGTCAAAACAATGTTATTAATATATAATAAATATACACACCGACTGATATATTTCAAATGTTTATTTCTTTTAATTTTGATGATTATAACTGACAACTAAGGAAAATCCCAAATTCAGTATCTCAGAAAATTTGAATATTACTTAAGACCAATACAAAGAAAGGATTTTAAGAAATCTTGGCCAACTGAAAAGTATGAACATGAAAAGTATGAGCATGTATAGCACTCAATACTTAGTTGGGGCTCATTTAGCCTGAATTACTGCAGCAATGCGGCGTGGCATGGAGTCGATCAGTCTGTGGCACTGCTCAGGTGTTATGAGAGCCCAGGTTGCTCTGATAGTGGCCTTCAGCTCTTCTGCATTGTTGAGTCTGGCATATCGCATCTTCCTCTTCACAACACCCTATAGATTTTCTACGGGGTTAAGGTCAGGCGAGTTTGCTGGCCAATTAAGAACAGGGAGAACATGGTCCTTAAACCAGGTACTGGTTGCTTTGGCACTGTGTGCAGGTGGTTCCTGATGGTTTCACACTTAATTCTTCACCTTAATTCTTAATTCTTTTGCAGATAACAAGTTTTTTCTTCACCATCTGTTTTTGTCTGACCGTGCTGACCCAATGAGAATTTCACTGTCCAATGGTCATGCCTTAACTGCAATTTGTAGTTTTGCCTTAGTATTGTATCCTTCTCATGGCCATCTAATAATTTTTGACTTTTCAGTGTGAGTTAAATCTCTTTTTTGGCCCATTTTATCTGTAAAATTAAATGTGCCTAATAATTCTGCACACCTGAATACAAGGTGTTTTTCATTTCCAGCCTTCACGAACAATTATATATCACCTGATGATAACTAAATGACTAAATGATTAATTCTAAATTAATAGCTGTTAAGATTAATGTGGTTTGGAATTGGTCAAATGTGCCTGGAAAAAAAATATGATCAGAAAACCAACATGCCTAATAATTCTGCATGCGGTGTAGAGCAGTGGAGACGTGCTCTTTGGAGTGACGAATCACGCTTCTCTGTCTGGCAATCCGATGGACGAGTCTGAGTTTGGCGGTTGCCAGAAGAATGCTACTTGCGTTTGAAGGAGTGGGGATTATGGTGTGGGGTTGTTTTTCAGTGGTTGGGCTTGGCCCCTTAGTTCCAGTGAAATGAACTCTTAATGCTTCAGCATACCAAGACATTTTGGACAATTTCATGCTCCCAACTTTGTGGGAACAGTTTGGGGATGGCCCCTTCCTGTTCCAACAGGACTGTGCACCAGTGCACAAAGCAAGGTCCATAAAGACATGGATGAATGAGTTTGGTGTGGAGGAACTTGACTGGCCTGCACAGAGACCTGACTTCAACCTGATAGAACACCTTTGGGATGAATTAAAGCGGAGACATCGGGCCAGGCCAACATCAGAGCCTGAGCTCACAAATGCGCTTCTAGAAGAATATTCAAAAATTCCCATAAACCTAAAAAAAATCCTAAACCTTGAGTTGAAGCTGTTATAGCTGCAAAAGGTGGGCCAACTCCATATTAAACCCTACGGATTAAAAATGGGATTGCATTAAAGTTCATGTGCATGTAAAGGCAGGCATCCCAAAACTTTTGGCAATATATTGTAAATATAAATTATGCATTACACAGTTTAATTCATGCAGAAACATGAATCATAAAAAAAAGATATTTATGGAAATATATGATTGTGTGCATATATATGCCATTTGAGGACTCTTAATATTTATTACAACATATCTTAATATGTGATTATTTGATTAATCAGCATATGTAATTCATTGGATTACATTTTAATAAATAAAAAAATTAACAAGTCATGAACAACATCAACCTTTGCCTTAGACTGCAAAAGTTTAAGATTTTAATAAGGAAGGATATTAAGACATGCCTGTGCCTCTTGGCAGGACTGAAACACTGTGCTTAACGCTCCACTTTGATGGCACATTTTGTAATGAATAATTTACCTGGTTCTAATGACCCTGTAAGCCGGGCCGTTCAAGCAGCGCCATCGTTCTGAACGAGGTGATTACAGCAGTGAGCCAATGTGAGACGCCAAGATTAGAGAAATGAGCACAGTTCAGGGGGAGGTTAGTGAGAGCCTGGCGGCAAACAGCTAGTGAATTAGTATTCAACCAAGCTAACAAGTGTTTTCAACATTGGCACTAAACAGGTGTTTCATCTTGGTTCAATGACAATTGAAACAATTTTTTTAAATATAAAAACTGAATTGAACTACTGATGACTGTAATATATGGCATGGATGTGATCACATCTGTGCAAAGGTGGCTATACAAAATGAAAGACATGGGCCCATGGACACAGGCATCTGCAACAATACTACAGTAACCCAGTAAAAACACAATCAATTCAAAGAGAAATAACCACTGCCAAAAAAACGACATGTATGTGTGCCAGGTTAAGATCTGCCAAATTAACACTGCGCTATGTATGTCATAAAAACAAATCTATCAAAAACCAAAGCCTGACTGCAAGATGTCTCTAGCAAGGCGAATAAAATCTTCAGTGCATTATCAATACCATGATTCGCCTGGGAAATCCAATTTACAGCTAATGTTACTGCAAATAATGCAATGATAAGTTTTTGGATAATATAACCGAAGCACATTCATGTTATTTCACTCATTGCCTTCACAATTTATTTAGCGCTATAACCTTGACAGCTGCAGGCAAGGACCGATGTGATAAATCTCTAGCATTAAAATGTCAATTTATGTCAATGAGATGTCAAGACTGATTAACAGCGATTAGCAGTGTCATATCTGTTCCCTTCAAAACAGATGGTACCGTTTCTACCTTCACCTAAAGCTGCATATTAGAGGCGGGGTTATTGTGATTTTGAAAATGTAATTATAATTATAATGTTTTCACAGATAGTCAGAAGTGTAAATGAATGACTAAACAGACCCTTCGACTGAATTTACAGCATATGTTGCATTGAAGTCCTCCTTGGAAGTTTGTTTTTATGAGTTGGGAAGTTGTCAGATGTGTTCAAATCAATCGTCGGAGCAAGTTGCCGATGTTTTTGTTTGTTTGTTGTTGCTGTTTTTATTTTTTTACAAAAAATATGATTGAACTTTATTTTACCATATGTGAACTTGCGTGTTACAGTGAACTTGCATAAGAAAATACTGGGTAATGCAAGGGGTTAAGGTTAGGTTTAGGTTCAGGGTTACCTAGTCATTACCCAGTTATTGTGATTACTGTAATAAGTACATCGTATGTACAGGACTGTAAAATAAAGTGCTACCAAAATTACAGTAAGATTTTTTAACTGTAGTTTTACAAAATGATGAATTAAGAATAAGAAATATACGTGTACATTATTTTGGTATTATTTATATATATATTATAGTTTTATTAATATTTTGAATTCACTTTTATTTATATGATGCCATTTTGTTAAGTGTTTTTTCCATTTTTATTAGATTACATTTAAATATTACTATTTAGGTTAAAAAAAATTTATTCAGTATTTATTTATTTCCGTTATTTCAACTTAAATTTATTTCAACTTAAATAAATTTCAGTGCTTCAACTTAAATTTATTTCAGTTATTTTTGTAGTTTTATTTTTGTCTAATATTTGTCTAATACAGCTTTATTTTATTAACAAAAAGATTTTTAATATATTTTAATAATATTTTTATTTGTATTTTTTCTCCCCAAAACCCATTCATAAGTACAATCTTTTCGACAACTTATTATTAGTTTCGTATTTTATCTAACTTGATTTGTATTTCAGTAAATAATTTTTTTTTGCACTGCTGCACTGCCTTAAATTAAGTACAATCAACTTAGATGTTTAAGTAATTTCAACTAAAGTTTGAGCGCAGAATCTTGGGACATGTGATCACCTCACAGCCGGTGGAAAAGAATCGGGACAGGACTCGATTACTGTAATTATATATGCGATTATTAACTCTACTGTAGTATGAAGCAGAGCAGGGCCGAGTTTTGTGGGAGCTGAGCAAGGCCGCTGGAGCAATTGTTTAAGATGAACGAAACACACTGACTGCAAGATGTCTCTAGCAAGGCGAATAAACAGCGGGACTTTTATTATGCCAAAGTCGCAGGCACCATTTCCGTTTTTTCCGCTCATGAGTATAAGGCAATGCAGCTCTGTTTATCATATTAGATACATTTGAGTGTGTTGAAAATGATGTTATGACGTTACTCAGTGCGTTTGCTCGGCGGCTGCTTTGACACTTGTTGCACACTGCAGTGAGACTAAAGCGTTTCTGCAAAATAAACCCGGAAACCGAGCGTAACGCAGATATGACGCAACTGACAGGCGACTCCCTCACAGGTCACGGTTCCTTGGTTAAAATAGCAATTTTCTCACAATTTACAAATAGTTGAAAATATTTGGGATATTGTAAGTACTCAACTGAACAAAATATATAACACTGGCCTAGTGGTTTTTGGATATTTTACTGAAAAAATGTTACGGTAACACTTTACAATAAGGTTGTATTAGTTAACATTAGTTAATGTAATAGTTAACATGAACTAACCATGAACAACCCCTCTGTTCAGCATTAGTTCATATTTGTTAACGTTAGTTAATAAAAATCCAGTTGTTCATAGTTTGTTCATGTTAGTTCACAGTGCATTAACTAATGTTAACAAGATTTTAATAATGCCTTAGTAAATGTTAAAATTAACAGTAACAAAGATAAATAAATGCTTTAAAAGTACAGTTCATTATAAGTTCATGTTATCTAATGTAGTTAACTAATGTTAACTACTGAACCTTATTGTAAAGTGTTACCAATGTTACTTTAACTTATTTTGATGAGTTAAAGCAATGTAAAAACATATGCCATCACTTTTTTGTGTACTTCCAACAAATATATATATATTTTTTTTCAAATTCAGATTTTTTTTTGACATCCTTCAGAAACGAAAAGACAAACAACATGAAGGCTGTTATTTATGCACTGCATAACCATTTAAATAATTGATGACATTTTAAGGGTCTGAAAAATGAAGGATGACCAAGAAGATCGAACAAACAATGGCTGATGTACATTGTTTAAATATTTCATGCTGGAATATAAAACGACCATATTCAAACTCACCAGCAAAAATCATGTTTCAGTGATAGGATCCAGCATCTGACCTTCATTTAAGCATTCAAACTCAAATGATGTAACTAAAAACCATCAGCCTTGATAACAGACACAAGAAATAAAAAGAAAGCATTTTTCAAATTCAATTCATTCTTCCCTTTTCTGAGCAAAATAATCCTCCTCATCATGTTTTCGCCATGTTTTCCAAGGTACCATAGTCATAATACAGATCCACTTCATGCACCCCTTCACATAATAACACTATACATCACTCTACTTCCTAATAAAAACAAGCACACACTTCATTTTATGTGTGCTCATATTTCACTGCTGCTACATGAGCAGAGCTACTCTTCTTAAAATGGAAACGCTAATGTGGACTGACTTTTGCACTTTCATTTGGACGAGGATTTGAGAACAGACCTGTATGATCTGATTGTATAAGTAAGCTGTTGTTGCTTGCCTGATGAAAAAGAACAACTACAGCTACATTTTGAGCACAGTAGCTCTGAACAGAGCACACTACATCACATGTGGAAAAAAAAAAAACTATTACAAAAATCACAATCACAATCACAATGAGATACAGGGTGACAGATAAGGCTGAGTAATTCTGGCCTCTGTTCTAAAGCAGTGATGAAGAGTTGATGTCTGGCAGTGCTGATGTACAGATGGCTGAAGCCTCCATGTGCCAGTCCGTCAGTGTGATATAGGAATGACACTCGGAATTAAAAATATAAAAACAGCTTTTAAAAAATAAATAAATAGTTATTTGCATCTAGGCTTTATTCTGCATGTAAGTCAAAGCAAGACAATTGATTGTATTAGAAAATATTCCTTTTAACCCTCTGGTGCTTTGTGCTTTTTGGTCATTTTTGATTGAAAAAGGTTAAATGGTCCTGAAAAAAATTATCACAACTTGTACTCCTCACGGTTAAAAATGACTGCA
Organism: Gobiocypris rarus; assembly: GCA_023029165.1. NCBI lineage: Eukaryota > Metazoa > Chordata > Actinopteri > Cypriniformes > Gobionidae > Gobiocypris > Gobiocypris rarus. The sequence goes on from CM040913.1 coordinate 16,277,811, forward strand.
TTACACAAACTACTTATTATTATTTAAATAATTATATAGACATTAATAACAGACATTTAAAAAAATAGATTATAACTACTGCATAAATATAATTTAGTATCAAACTAAAATATAGTGCATTTCATTGAAATAATTAAAAAAGCAAAATAGGAGTATTATTATAATTAAAAAATTTAGACAGACATTAATACACATTATTAATATCTTTAAAAGATTTATACATATTTCATATGTGAATACAAATGTGTAATGAAAAATGTCACACATTTAGAAAAATGCTAAACAGAATCATTATTATAAATAGTAATAATAACAAATATAATATTTTACATTATTATTCAATCATCAAATGGTTTCATTCTATTTCTAATTTCTTTTGCAAATAATGTGTAAAGTATTTCATAGAATAGTATTCAATTTGAAAAATGCAAAACAGAATAATTATTATTATCATCATTATCATTATTAATTATATTAAGAATCCCAAAATTTCGACTTGAGGAACCCACTGTAAGGCTTACACTGAAAAAAAACAAGTAAAATGTACTTAATTTTTTTCTTTTGCACATAGATTTTTTAAAGTACATTTCATATGGAATCAAAATTAAAATTAACAAAGACAATAAGTGACTTTAACTTGGCCAGTAAAAAGTTGTTGAGTAATTTCTACTTAGTTGAAGTTTCCTTTGAATTACTCTTTACTCAAACAATATAGCACTGAATTAAATCTCTAAGTAAATAACACAATATATATTTTTAAACAGCATATCTACAAGTAATCCAGCACATGAACACAGAGACCTCAATACTAGTACACAATACACAATGACGGTAACATTCGATGGATCGTTTTTGAGTATGAATGTGTCATTTTGAGTAGAAAATGAACTCCAAATGTCACAAAATGGCATTTACGAAACAAAAGCAATGATAAAACAGTGTAAATACAGCTGGAAAACAGCAAAAAAAATCAATCAAAAAATCAATTTCATTTCAACTAACTTTTTCCATGTAGAAATTACATTTGTTTTTTCTGTAGTATTTACTTCACCAAAGAATCATTTAAATCCGTGTATCCTGAGGTTTTATTCAATCTTTCTTGGGTTCATTTTTCCGACAAGTCCCTCAATCACAAAACACAAGGCCAGGACTCTGTCAGAAGAGATTTGCAGGATAAAGTCAGGCTCTCTAGTCTCTTTTGTCACCTGGGGCAAGGATGTTCCCAAGGCTGTAAGCCTCAACCCAGACATAGATCAACTTCAAAGGGAAAATCTCTATTAAAACTATTTCTTGACTTAAAGTAGGCAAGAAACTAGGAACTTAAGTCTGTAAAGCTGGAGTTCACAATGTTCACTTGTCTGATTTGACAAGTGTTCAGGGCACAGACACACAGAGAACACGCAGACGTTACACAAGAGAACTCAAGCCAACTCCCAATCTGGGCATAAATCTGGGCATTAATATTACAATATGATTTGAGCGAATGAATTATTGATGGAAATATAAACGGTGTCTACAAGCGCAAACTGTTCTTGCCTCTTTCTTCAGCGGTTTATGGTAAGTCAAGAAGGTTTTGCTCATAACAATGTCACTGCAGGGAGTAGAGGACACTACTGTGCTTTTAATATTAGAAACCTGGGAGCACATTTATAGATCCATTAACATAATACATTCAACATTTACATTTTCTTCAATCAATCTGTAAGGCATCATAGGACGGTGTGTCATTACCAAGAGCCATATGCCCATTAACACAAAACCAATAAGATGTTAAAGGTGTTGACAATTATAGCTGTCAAGGTGACCTCGATAAAAGTGTTTCCAGAACTAAAAAGCACTTATCCTGTGTTAGCACATTTAGGAAAGCCATATCGGCACATTTCTTTAGCAGGTACACACATAAGCTGCATCCCAATTAACAATGGTTGGACCAACCTAGTATTAATTGTAAATTCGATTTGTAATTTCAAGTTAACAAGCATACAAGTTGCAACAAGTTCTGGGTGCATCGTGCAAAACTCAGGCTCCCAGCATGCATTGCGGCATGAAGCATGTCCCAATTGTTGAGATTCATAGGGTGATTCTTGATGTCTGTGGGAGTAAATCTCACAGGAGGTCAAAGTGCTTAATGTACAATCGGTTTTAAATCTTATTCAGATTTTCTGATTAAAACCGTTCTGGATCTTTTCAAGAATCACAATAAAACAAAGTTAATAGTACACTCTCAGAAAAAGGTACAGTGCTGTCACTGGGCGGTACCTAAGGTACAAAAGTGAAAGGTACATCTTTGTACCTTACTCACCCCTAAATGGTACATATTAGTACCTTAAAGGTACATATCAGTACTTTAAGAGTGCATATTAGTACCTTAAAGGAACATATTAATACCTTAAAGGTACATATTAGTACCTTTTCGGTTTTGTACCTTAGGTACCCCCAGTGACAGCAATGTACCTTTTTTCTGACAGTGTATATTACTCATATTAAATTAACTGAAACATAAAATCAGTGAATTAAACCGCACTACACAATGATTCTTATTCAGCAGCCAGAGAAACACTAACATTAAAAAGTTGTCAAACTGCCCAACTAAAGAAAACACTGATCACCATGATGGTGACATATAAAGTAAACGATTTTCAACACAAAATAAAAAAAGCGAAAAAAACCTCAATCGGCTGAACAAAATGTCTTAAATTGGGAGACGTGACCTTACTTAGTTAATTGAGTTGAGTGAACTACTTTGTGTAAAGTTGAGTGAACTCAAAAACGCTGTGCAGCAAGTTGCCTTACAATTTTAAGTTATGTCAACTTTTCTTTTTTTACAATGATCGCGCTGTTAATGTAAATAATCAGTTCATTCCTATGGGATGTTTTACAAAGCTTGTCTGCATTAGCAGCAGAAACCATGAAGAAAAGCGAGACTTAGCAAAGGGTAAATTGGTTTTCAGTGAAAATGGTAAACAGTGTTATAAACTCAAAATTCTGAGAAAGCACGTCCAAATTGCAAGCTATAAAGTATAAACTATAACTAACCACAATTGTATGTTGTAAACTGCCAATCGTGAGTAAAAAAAAAAAGTCACAATTACCTTTTTATTTTGGTAACACTTTAGCATGGAGAACACATATTCACTATTAACTACAACTTTTGCCTCAATAAACTCCTGATTTACTGCTTATTAATAGTTAGTAAGGTAGTTGTTAAAGGGATAGTTCACCCAAAATTTTTAAATTTGATGTTTATCTGCATACCCCCAGGGCATCCAAGATATAGGTGACTTTGTTTCCTCAGTAGAACACAAATGAAGATTTTTAACTCCAACTTTTCTGTCAGTCGTTTAACGCAGTGGGTTTCAAACCTGTCCTGGAGGACAACCAGCCCTGCACATTTTGTATGTCTCCCTATATCAGACACACCCATTTCAGGTCTTGCAGTCTCTAGTAATGAGCTAATGAGTTGAAGCAGGTGTGATAGATGAGGGAAACACACAAAATGTGCAGGACTGGTGGTCCTCCAGGACAGGTTTGAAAACCACTGGTTTAACGCATGTGAATGGTAACAAAATCTATGAGAGTAAAAAAAACATGCAAAGACAATTCCAAATTAAACCCTGCGACTATAACAGCCTTGAACATGTGATCACTTCCGACGCCTGTAAACTACGCCAGATCGTGTACAGTCCTTACACACCGGAAGTGATTGTGCACTCAAGACTGTTGGACTTAGAGGTAAAACATTTTATAAACATTTTGTTACCATTCACATGCATTATACGACTGACAGAAAGGTTGGAGTTAAAAATCTTCATTTGTGTTCTACTGAAGAAACAAAATCACCTATATCTTGGATACCCTGGGGGTAAGCAGATAAACATCAAATTTTCATTTGGGTGAACTATCCCTTTAAGTTAAGGTGTTGGGTAGATCCTCTAGAATATTGATAGGACTTGATTTCATCCATCAGATGAATTAGAAATATACACATATCAGAATGGAGTCTGAGCTGAATAATAAAACAAGGTTGTTTGGGTATTGGTTAACATTATCCAATAGCCTGCATACAATTCTGAAAGATGTGAAGCAAGTCATGACATTTTGACTGATGAAACATTTCCAAAAAGACCAGGAAAATGCATTAAAAAGGAAATATGGTCATTTTTGATTGCATGTCGGCAAGTATTTTAAATCAATAGGCATCATGGACCATTCATGCCATTAATCAAGAATGACTCGAAACAGAATGATTTAGATATTAAAAGCCACGAACCTTAAGCCATGCATGTGCTGTAGGAATATTGAACTATTCATAACAAAATACAACACTGAAAGGACTCTTTTGGATTAAAACTTTGAAATTCAGCAGAGCTTTTATTCGAGTCTCCTTCAGACGCCCACAAAATCTCTTGTGCACATGTACGATTGCTTTCACGGGTAGCCCACTTGTTTATATATAGATATTTTTGTACCTTCCTATACCGTATGTCTGAACTAGACTTCCTCTCCCACATAAATCCCTCGTAAGCATAAGGAGAACACACTTATCTACTTTTCTCAGACCTGTACTTACATTTGAACATGAAAAGAAAAGAAACGGGACTAAGGCAACAGAAAAGCACTTATCTTCCAGAAAACAAGACATGGTGTGGACAGGAACCCTTGGATGTAAACAACCTTATAAGAAACATATTTGAATGGAGACAGCGGTGGAGTTTATTTAAATGAATGCAAATCCAAATGCAGCACTCCTGATTAATTGGTTGACTGATTGGTATTTGCATTAGAAGCTCTCAGCAGTCAACTGACAAATAAAGCACTTTAGATTCTCATTCATTAAAATTCGCTCCAATATTTTATGTTTTATAAAGCAGATTTAAGGTCAACTGTTAAAAAAATATTCCAGGCTAAGTAGCAGTTGAACTCTACTGATAGCATCTGTATGAAAAAAAAAAAAAGCGGGTACAAAAACAATATTGAAAATCAACAACGAATTTCATTATTGATTTGTTGTGTCCGAGAAGTCAGAATTGCGAGATGCCAATTCCGAAATGCAAGATATGAAATAATGCCAGAATCGCGCTCTAAACGTACAATCTTGAGAAACAAAGATCACTGCGAGATGTTCACATTGCGAGATGTGAACTTAAAATTGTGAGATATAAACTCGAATTGCAAGAAATAAAGTCAGAACTGTGTGTTATAAACTCATAATCTTGCAAAAGGAGGACCAAATTGGAAGATGTTAACTCAAAATTGTGAGATATAAATTTGAAATTGCGAGAAAAAAAGTCTAAATTGCAAGGTTAACTAAAAAAAATGCAAAATATCCACTTGTCAGAATTGTGATATAAAAAGTTGCTAGGGAATAAAAAAGAACCTTACTTTTAATCTCTTCATTTTGACGGCATTTCTTAAAATTACAAGTTTATAACTCGCTATTATTACTTTTTTTCTGTCAGAATTGTGAGATAAACTCGGAATTCCGAGAATTGAAAGATTTAAATTTGCAATTGGGTGAAAAAGGCTAGAATTGAGAGATATAAACTTGATTTGGGGCCAGCTAAATGGCATATCAGTGTTAGCAAATGACCAATTCCATAAATGCGTCGATGGGAGTAGACAGTTCTGTGTGTGATCTACTAACGACTCGCAAATTAAAGCACACAGATGCAGATGGATCATTTCCATAATGACCAACACAATCTACCCGTTAGCATCTGGTTTAAGATGCACTTTTTGAGGGCGGTAAATAACAGCACAAACACCAGTAGATTGACAAGCGCAAACCTTTGCAAATCACCTTGCGTGATTCATTTAAATTCTCTCCTCCCATACATTTTGTGGCTGAAAGGGAAACTCCTACAAATGCATATGCAATAATGTCAGCCACAACAAAAAACCTGTCCGAGCCTTTCCAGCGCCTGCGTGCGAGCTGTTAGTAAATCTGGCCCGTAAACTTGCAGTTTCAAGAATTGTAAGATAAAAAGTCACAATTACCTTTTTATGTTTTTTCTGTGTTTATGTGTTATTCATGTTTACAGAAATGCACTTAAATTGCAAGTCCCACAGTGGCTAATCCTAAGACTTTCATTGTAAATGCATTATCGTCAACAGAGGTTTTTGCAACAAAAAAGAAAAAGAGTACCACTGCACTACAATGTAGCTACGCCTCAACCAAGGGCTATAAAACCTGTGCATCATTTATTAAAACCTTCATAAATGTGACATGAAAGCTTCATGATTTATTTGCAAACAAATGCTGTGCTTCATAGAAAGGATGTCTTGATTCTGACTGTGTCTTTCGATCATTTGTGACAGCAGACGGTATTAACGAAACACATGACGACTGACACAACTCATCTTTGTGTTTAAGTCCTGCGCTGATACTCTCTGGTTGGTGTCAGTGCATCCAGACTGGCTGTTCTTTCAGACCGCTGAAAGATGTTTCACCTGCTTTGCTCTCCGTCTGACTTCTAGATCCTTCCGTCTGGTGCTTATCTTTCCCTTGCCACGCTCAGTCATTTTCTGTCAATCCTTTCATCCATCTTCTAGTGCTCCCTGCATCCCGGCAGCTGGGCTGGGAACATGGCACACGGCCCGTGCGGTGCTGCTTCAGAAATACTTGTGTTCTGTACTGAAATCCTCCCCACCCTTCGCATTACCGCTTGCGAGAGAGAGAGAGACACGAGAGACGTGAAAGATGGATATGAAGCAGAGACAGGGTTTTTGCAAAAGAAGGGGACAGAAATTAAGTGGCTATTAATTGGTGTGCCGAAAATGTTTAGGTGTGAAACCCGCGCTTTACTTTTTTAAAAACACATTCCTGGTATTATTGCAAATAAAATAAATGTGTGTATTCATCAAAATGTAACAACTTGCTCCACGTACACATTTACACATATTGTCCTAATGTACAAATATATACATTTTGTAACAGTAGACCATTCATAGTTGATGTTATAAGCTGCTGAAATATGATTGGATAAAGGCAGCCATGAGTCATATTAGAGTATATGTTAGGATGTCCACCAGAGAAAATGCATACTGATTTTCAACTTCATGGATCATATAGTTGCGGAGTTACATATAATCATTTTCCAACTGTAGCGGAGGAATTTTACAAAACGTATGCGTTGAATTTTACGAAACTTTGCATGCCATGTTTCGTTAAAGGTAAGGTAGGCAATTTTAGAAGAGGCTAGCAATAGCAAGTTAGCTTTGAAAGCATGAGATCCCCTCCCTTCAAAGTGTCTCCAAAGCCACACCTCTTTTAAAACACGTGAACGAATAACAGCCAGAGAAAACAAAAGCATCACGAGAGACGCCGTTAAACTACCTCATGTCTCAAAGCATAACATTACAATAATAATGAACATAAACATAAACAACTTAAAGAGCACTGACCTGTACCACCTGACTGCTGCAGATTCATTTCAGCAATGATAATGCTGCCACTGAAGCACATCAATTCAAGTCATGAACCGCTCGAGTATAAAATCATGGGTTTCCATCTCTTCCAAATTATAGTAGTTATGGCGTGAATGCAGCATAAGGTCGTTGTTTTGGCTCAGGAGGAACAGTAAAAGGTGGCACTGTTTCGGTTACGGTGCATAGCTCTCCATAGCATGAAATGTACTGATGACGTGATGTTTGAGCGAACGGTGTGCGGAGGTATGAAAATACATATTTTGACAGGCAGGTAGGACATTCAGACCAATTTTTGTTTCTAGCCCTCAGGGTTTCAAAGTTATGATCCAAAATGCAAACTGACTTATTATAGCGCCACCTAGTGTCAGACCAGTGAGTGCGGTGCACGATCATCCTGCCAGCTTTGGCATCTCTACGATTTACAGTCTCTGATTACCATACACTTTTAGGGCAGAACAACAATGTCCTTTGATGCTTGGACATCTAAATAATATATTCTAATAGCTCTACTAAAATTAGTTGCGAACAGGTCCTATCATACACCCGACACAATGCAACGCAACTGTTTTTTGCTAGTTTTAGCCAGACGCAGTTATCTTTTTCATCCCCAGCGCCACGTTGTTTAAATAGCAAATCCACTCGCGCATCTGTTTGCCCATGGGTGTGCTGTTCTGAAAACGAGCATTGTTGGCACGTTGCACAACACGCATACACTCTGCTTATTACACACACAGGGATGCGCAGCAGCACACAAACATTTCTAAATATTTAACAGCTGGAGAAGCGTTCAGTCTTTCCACTCGCAAATTACGCCATATGAATAGCGAATCCACCATGGTGCAAGCACAATTGGCTTTTAAAGGGAATGGAAGATGAAACTCGCTTTGGTTTATTGCACGTTATGCCCAAAACACACCCATGACTCAATAAGAGACAAGGTACAACCCTTCTAGCGCCTGGCGCAAACCGCTTTTTCCGTCATTAAACTAGCAAAAGATTCAGAACACCCTAAGTGCACCTGCGCCATGCGCTTCAGACCATGCACTCAGATCGTTAAAATAGGGCCCTACGTGTGTTTTAAGTGTGCTCTAACATCATATGTTCAGTTCACAAACTATGTCATGCGCCAGTTTGGTTTTTTAACTGGTATGACAGCAAACTAGCCTATGTACCACTACTGATGACATATTAAGCCTTTTTAAAAAGCATTTTCACAGAGCATTGTTAAGTTTTAGTAGTAAAAACAAAGTGACGAATGAATAAAACAGTGAAGCTGGCATCTTCTCCCCTTAGTCACCACATATTTACAGTGACAAACAGCTAGCGCTAGTACTCACTGTGGTATTTACCTTGATGAAGCCAACAGACCACAGTAGAGAAACAAAAAGAGACCTGAAGTGGGTGGAAGTAAACTCTTTATAAAAGTATTTAAACAACTTAAACAGCTTTAGCTAACAGCTTCTGCTAACTTACTAATTACTACTGCTAATGACGCTAACATTTCTAAATGTTCATCTCATCTTCAAAGGTAGTAGAATGCAATGCATTTCGCATGTTATATCATATTCCCTTGAACAAATTCCTTCATGTTTTCCACAGAGAGCATCTTTTAGTTGAGTCATGCTAGTTCATAGCATTCTTGACATGGGCGCTTAGTCATGCATATCACGCAATGTTGAACTGTGACTACCGGTGTACCGCTTCATGACAGCCCTTCAAAGGAGAACTAAAATCACCACGTGTGACGCCGCGTGTGTGTGTGTGTTACTGTGTTTTCAATGCACCTCTCAAGAGATCCACAGATGTTAGTGCTAAATTATGCTCTTCTGGTACCTGACAGCATTTTAAATTTCAACAAAGCAATGAACTTAAAAGCCAAGTCAGTTTTAATGGATCCTACTGAGTTTGCATTTCCATAAAAATAACCTTGTACATCACCAACAGCAACAAATCTTGACAGATTATATTCCATGTAAACTAGACGTCATCCACAAATTGGGTGACAACAACAATAAGTATCTACTTTGCATTGAAGAACTGAATAAAATAAATAATCATTTACCACATACTATAACTGTAGTTTGAAACTATTTTAGTTTTTTTGTGCCTCCTGTCTACTAAATCTGCTGTGTCCTGAATACTGTATTCATACTCAAATCCATTCTATAATCACTTCATTTAGCAGTGCTAATATTGTGCGCTCAACATTTTTGAGCACACTATTTGAAAAGCTGGAGCCTTGCAAACTTGAGATAATAATGTACACATTAGGTCTATAGTCAGCAGTTTGGGACATCAGTATCAGCGGAGGACCATGTGTGGCTTCACATTTTTCAACAGACTATATTAAAACGAGATTAAACTTCAAGAAAAAAAAAAAGCTGGATCTGGCAGAGATGTCATTTATTTTAAGCTAGCAGCACAAGAAATCTGTGGTCACAACATAACTTGCCATTAAATACTTTATTATAATGGGTTTTCAGAAACAGTAAAATAATTATGAAATACAAACTATTCATTAAACCTTTGCTTTGCTCAACCAATATTGTAATTAATAATTTTTAGATCTTTATTTAAATTTAAAACGCATATAACTTGCCCCAATCTGATATTTATAAATTATACCTTTGTCATAAGAACAGTATTACTTACTATAATGTATGTTCACTTGTTTTGCCAACAGCTTATTCCATTTGCATTGTGACTGCTAATTTAGCATTAGGGTAGCATTGCTAAAACTGGCCAGGAGTTTCCATTTCCCAGCATGCTTTACACTATGTGGGGAGAGTAAATGTTGAAATAAGTGTTATTTTATGTGTTTCTGAGCAAGATGAGAAAAGCTGGTGAGTTGTTTGTGTTTAATGTTGATCAAAACAGTTACGTTTAGCATGCTAACATGCGCTATTGGCTGCTAAATGTTAGCTGTAAACGGTTCACTTGTGTTAACTGGAGTAAGTCTAATTTGATTGTATTTTACTCAATTCGGTTAGGTTTCTTCTATACAAAACATTAACACTAAAATGATTCAGATGTTTATGAGATCCAATGTAAAACTGTCACAGATCTTAAATGGCAATTATTCTTAATAAACACAGATTTGAAATGTTCCCTCTGGGTCATTATAATCATGTTTATTTGCAACTTTTGTTTTTCATAAAAGACACAGGTGTACCTGACCAACCTGAGATAACCCCAGACAAGGACACAATGTACTATTTATGAACATCTATTCCGCCTAATCCGACTGTGCGGCGAGATCTCCCCGTCCTATTAGATATCTTGCTCTCAGTTCATTCCTTCTCATTCCCAGAGCCATCCATCCTCGCGAGCCGCCGTTAAGATGATGAAAAGCAGAAAGGAAATTTAAAGTCATTGTAATGAAAGATAAACAAAAGATTTCTGCAGAGACCAAAGATGTGGCCCAGGCCCGACTGGAAGAGAACAGAGAGGATAAGCTGTAGTTAAAAGTCCTCTCTCTCCCCAGAGAAACAAAGAGGAACTTCAATTAACCCCTGTGAGGGTCCTTTACTGGTACTGCATCAAGTGCACCGGGTCCCCTCAGCCATTAATTATATACAACTATTGCTAGAGCAACAATAATATTGGTCTCAATTCACTTCAACAGCACAGATGAAGTCATATAAAAACATCACCTGGTGCTATAGAATAAACCTTTGCCTGTTTTTAAATGTTTTCTCTGATTCAAAGTTTCGAAATGTTTTTCATACTGAGGACTATTAAAGAACAAAGGATCATTTCTGAACACATTGTGTATTCTGGGACAAGACATTAATTAACAATAACCTGGAAAAGGGAGTAAACTGCGACTCACTGTGAGTCATACATAAAATCGTAAATATCTCCAGAAACAAAACTAAAATGTGTATTGTTGTATATTGTACTATTTGACAAAAGTATGTAGACACTTGAACATCACACTTATTAGGTAACAATGGAGATTTTGCAGATTTGATTTTAGTGAAAATGTCAACTTGCTTATGCAAGAAAAAATTCTCTCTCAGGTAATGTTGTAAATTATACAGGGAAACTTTGAATATCAGTAAAAAAAATGTAAGGGGTACTTCAGCACCGGGAAGATGAATGTGTATTTAAACTGGGTCATTTATGTAGTAGAAATGTGAATTATTTTTGAATTTGGTGCCTTCTAGACTGAGAAAAGACAGAACATGTATTTTTGTCTCATGTGGATGAAAGACAATAACTCCCAGAATGCACTTGCTTCGCTGCCCAACGAGGCCACTCCTAAAGCCACAGCTACTGGTTATCACTTGCCCACCATGACACTGCCCCAGCGATCGTTTTGATTTTCATATTACAATAATTTTGTTCAGTTAGAGAATAGACACTACAATTAAAAACTGAACGTTTTTTCAATAAAGTGTGAGTGAGCCGAACAAAAGGCACGGAACAAACGCAGTCATCGAGTGTCATTCACAGTGCGTGTTCAGTCTGGCGTGTTTTCAGATCATGCCTATGAAAGATTAACTTTCATGGAATTCATTGAAAAGTTGAAACACTCACTTCTCACAAATACTCTGCACCGCTCCGTTATGAATGCCCAAGCCGAATGGCTGTGCGCATTCACATTCTGTGAGTGAGATCCCACCCCTATGGGCGGGCTGAAAACATGCAGAACTAGCGCCTTCTACCAAAAGGATTTTTTCCAGAAATAAAATTCTCTCGTCAGGGAGACATAAGGGGGGAAAGAACAATAATTTGAATATACTATCAGGTTTCTACTAATACAAAGCTTAATGCTAATTGGTGAAGTAACCCTTTAAATTTAGTGTATATGTATTTATGTATGTATGTATATATATATATATATATATATATATATATGTGTATATATATATATATATATATATATATATATATATATACACATACACACACACACACACACACATATACACACACATATACACACACATCGTTCAGGCATAACATTTTGACCACAGACAGGTATATATATATATATATATATATATACACACACACACACACACACACACACACACACACACACACATATACAATACTAGCAATCCATATAATAGTTATACTACTAATCTGATCATTAGAAGTGGCCGTCCACATACACTCTTAAATTACATTTTAAAACCCAAAGGTTGTCTATATTTGACCCAAACATGGATTGAAACAACCCAGCATTTTTTTGGCCATTGTGTATGATTTGTATGCATTCTATTTTTCTATTCTTAATTATTAGGTTCCATCTGTTCTTTTGCAGCTCATACGCCAGCTTCTATTTTTGATTGGAAAATAAATACTGCATTTAACGTTCCCAGATCGCCTACATTCCTGAAGTCTTTGAAGATCCATCTAAACACTTTTTCAAACAGACTGATTCAGGTGCTGTTTCATATTCACATAATGCGGAAAGAAATCGATACATGTTGATACATAATGCAAACAACAATGATGCATATTTCATTTAAAGGGATAGTTCACCTAAATATGAAAATTCTGTCATCATTTACTCACCCTTAAGTTGTTCCAAACCTGTATGAATTTATTTGATACAGTTGATACAGTTATTCCTCCATACTATGGAAGTCAATGGGGCCCATCAACTGTTTGGTTACCAACATTCTTCAAAATATCTTCTTTTGTGTTCAGCAAAAGAAATAAATTTATACAGGCTTGGAACAACTTGAGTTAATCAACTTTAATATCTGAATATTAAGATTAATAAATTCCTTAAAATCCTAATGAAGTATTACAGAGGCAAGAGCTAGTTGTGCTTAGATTGTACAGATATTTAAATGTTTTATTATTTGTTTATTGTTTCTTTATTAATAATACAAATATTTACAGGTGAAATAACTTAATGTATTGTATGAATAATATATATTTTAAAAAACTTAATTAGATACTTAACTTAACAAATTCATTATCGAGTGCTAAATATGTAGCTTAACTATTATTCATAGCCCAAAACAAAAATAATAAATATAAAATATAATAATAATAAAAATAAATAATAATTTAAATAATACATTTGCAACCGTACAGAAAATCTGCATAAATATAATGATCCAAACAACAAGTAAATAAAATAAAAACAGCAATAAGTAAATAATAACTGTTGTCAATAATAATACGGTAAAGCGTTTTTTTTCTTTGTAGTACAGTCAGTGATCAGTTATTAATATCAAAAATCAGAATTTAATAAAAAAAGAACTTAAATGTATTTGTATTGTATTGTACATGCATCTAAACCATTCAATTCAAGGAGCGGATCTAACGGTTGTATTTACTTAATATAAAATTCCTAATCACAATCAAATTCTTAAATATTATAAGATAAGTTTAAATCAGTCTGGCAGTCTTAACACTGACTGACATCCAAGCAAAGATTGAGATCTTATATCTCTCATGACAATCAAACGTCCTTCCAGTTCGGCATTATCTTCTCAGATAAACATCTCGATCGATCGAGGCTCATGCTGAGGTGAACACCCAAGTAAGGGCATCAAAGAGACATCAGCCCACGCTACAAAAATAATGGATAACACATCACGAATAACAAACTTACATGCACAAACACATACATCCTAATTCCTATGTTAGGCCATTCACACACTATGTTGTGCTCTCCAATTAATTAACTCCTGACTTCTGTCTGACTCTAAGGGCCACATATATAGAGCTCGCGGATTTATCATCCAGCTTCAAAACACTTGTACTCCTAAAGCATCTGGAGAAATAAGCCACTTGACTCACGTCAACTGCTACGAACATAATTAGACAGTTCATAAAGCCTGGTAAGCTTCAGTTTTCCCACACCGCCCGGCTCCATCGGAGAACATGACAAAGGACTATTTTTAACTTTTAAAGACAACAGCTGTGTAACTGAGGGTCTCATTAAAAACTGTGTGCGTAACTATATGACAACTTAATTAAAGTTTCTGCAGGTGCTATGATCACTATACAGAGCACATATTCATTTTTCCATATAAACGTAAGCAGACACAGCAACAGCAGGTTTGTTATGATATTTTAAAAACTCACAACTATAAAATTCCGCAAACTTTTACTTCCGCTGTTCCATTAGCAGATCTGAAATAGGCTTCATCAAATTTGAATGACCCCAAACCTTTTCACTCTCAGCAAAGTGCCTGTTTTTATAGATTCAGTGAACTCCAAACTCCTGTGCAGGCTTAGTTAGAATATTTGCCATGAAAAACATGATTTACAAGATTTATAAAACAGAACAATCCATCTCTGTGAACTTCTGAAATGACCACTCACAGTTGTTGTGTTTAGAAACTAGGAAGGTATTTACTGTAAACTTTGTAACTTTTGCAAATATTTGATTGAACTTAATACCTAGATTATAAAAAACAACAATACCAGTTTTTCTATATATATAGAAAGGTCTTTCTGTATATATATATACACACATACACACACACCCTCATGTCCCAATCCGGTACATATCACGATACAATATTATTGTGATTGCAAGACAAAGGTTAAAGGTGAAAAGGTTAACAACATTTTTTACTATTGATTAGAATACTAAATTTGGTTTTACATTGGGGTGAAAATGAATAGGCTCGGACTTGGTGCTGGTAACCCTAGAATAAAAATATTAATGATATTCATATGTCTTATGTTACAAGTAAAAAAGTGGCCTACATTATTTTAAATATATCTAGAAGTCAGTGACATAGTGCAAGAATATTTGTCTAAAATATTAGTCTAAAATAATTTGTCTAAAAATAAAGCTGAAAACAGATTTATTTTAGACGAATATGCTTGCACTTTGTCACTGACTACTAGATATATTTAAAATAATGTAGGCCACTTTTTTACTTGTACAATAAGATATTTGGCAAGACGGGAAACACAAGACGGGAAACACAAATATTCCTCCACTGCATTATTATACATTATATTCAACAGTATATAGTAGTTTAATGTAGTCCTGACACTTAAACTCTGTAAACTCAGTAAATTTTTCATTCTGTGTGAACTATACACAATACAGATTGTCACTATCCACAATAGAGATTGTTGCATTTTTGTATTGGGATTTTGTATTGTGACACGATATATTGTTACACCCCTAAAATATATATATAATGGATATATATATATATATATATATATATATATATATATATATATATATATATATATATATATACTATATATATATATATATATATATATATATATATATATATATATATATATATATATATATATATAACCATTACTCCAGACTTCAGTGTCACACGATCCTTCAGATTAATATTATGAATTAAAAGTTATTATTATTATTAGTTGATTGTGCTGCTTAACACTTGTGTGTTATACTCTTCGTAAACTAGTCATTCAGTCCAATTTGTCAACTTTTTTACAGCAAATGTACATTATCACACACATTCACAGTGTAAAGCTTTATCATTCAGTAATTCAGTCCATTGTAGTATTTAGAACAAATAAGAACTCATCCAAACATCAGTCTAAACTGAGAGTGACAACATTTAAAAGGTGAGACAAGTTTATTGTGAATCTTTTGCAACTTTGTGAAAAATGACTATAAATGACCACTGTGCCTGATTAGAGCTTCCGAGAGGTTCTTAAGCCCTTACTGTGGCCTTTAAAAAGCTGACGTTTCAGCCTGTCTTTGGGAAATAGAGGCCGTCTTAGTGTTTGGCCTGATTTCTCAGTGGGTTTAATTACAGCCTCAGGTCTGTTAGACCCAGTGTAATCTGTCCTGGCTCAGGGTAAATACTTCATCTAAAACTGCATCTACACACACACACCTTCAGCCTGAAGTGGTGAGCAAATTGAAATAAATTGGGGATTTTTCATTTTGCTTGGCACTGAAAATCATCCAGTAGCCAATGTCAACGGCTCTTTGTCAGTAAAAGTCAATACGCTAATGACGGTGGTCGTCCATTCACACAGATTGCTTAGTGAATGAGAGTTAGAAGCTTGCAAATGTATACGACGTTCATTCAGTGTTGCTTGAAGAGTGCTGGGATAATGTAGACATTTACATACAAGTGAGAAAGCTTTTGCTCTATTCTATATTCGCCCACGTATACATATATGCCTGCACAATTAAAGACAAGGGCACATATGTGCACACATCCATAAATGCTTCTTTTTTTTCTGACTGACCTTTTCCGATTTATTGCAATCCTCATTTGAATGACCTTGATGATGATTCTTAAATTCTAAGATTGATAGTCTATGCTGGTTTAGATGATGCAGGAATAAACTCCACTAAATATTGTGTGTAGTGTAGCCATCTCAGTTCAATGTGTGTTTGAATAATTCAGCCACTATTAAAATGATTATATTTCGACAACGAATTAGAGTAGAAACAAAAAAAAATGTATTAACTCAAATTAAAAACTCAAAAGTCAAAACATTAGTTTGGATATATTTTATTATTTCAAGAACAACTGACCTGTGCCAGAATTATATCCTAATGAACTTGATTTATTCAAATTAAAATTGAGAACTTCGGAATCGGAATCAAATTGAAATCAGAATTATAATTGCATTAAAGCTTGTAAATTAGAAGTCTAATCATAAATGAATCAAAACTGAATTCGAGAGCTAGTGAAAATTAAATCAGATTCAAACAAAAACGTAATAAAACTAAAAATATTTTACAGCACTAGTTGAGTATTTTTTATTTCCTTATACTGAAAGCTTGTGAATCCGAGTCAAATTGAAATCAAATTGAGAGTTTATGAATCAAATCAAATTGTAAAGTAAATCATTACTGAATTGAGAGCTTGTGAATACAACAATTGAATTAAAGTGAAATCAGAATCAGAACAGAATTGAGAGCTTATGAATTGTAATCGAATCAAATCAAATTGAAAAGTGAATCAGAATCAGAACTGAATTGACAGCTTATGAATTGTAAATGAATCGAATCAAAAATTGAAAAGTGAATCAGACCAGAATGAAGTGCTTTTGAATTCACCATTCGCCGCAACTTTGATCGACAGGCGATCGGACCAATCACATCGCTGAATCTGCTGCGTTGTCCGAAAAAGCAGACAGGAGAGTGAATCAATTGAAAAGTGAATCCAAATATAATTGAGAAATAAAAAGTGTAATCAGAATCGGAATTGAATTGAGCTTGTGAACTGGAATTGAATCAAATCATGAAATCTGTACTATCAATAACTATGTAGCATGGCCCCACATTGTGATAACTACAGTCCAAAAGACATCTCATTTGAAACCATGCAACATCTAACTGTCCTTGGGGTAAATCATTTACAATCAAACATCCAGAAACCTGACAACAAGAAGTTGAATGATACCTCTGAGGAACCCGGACGACATTCCCCCACGTCCGAGCGAGACGAACAGACACGTCGACCAATCAGCGTGATGAGGTGAAACGAGAGGCGCCACGAGACCAACAAAGTCGTCACCTCCATAAAAGACGAGTCATTTACAAGAACGAACATCAGTCACTGTCATGTGTGGGCAAGCCGGGCTGCATTGTAATGTCAGAGTGATGTCTGACTTCTGGTGGAAAGCCACATTGGCACTGACAGAGCTCACATTGAAACTGACAGTGTGTGTTAGGCCATAAGTACGCCTGAGGATGTCGGGTTGACAGTCTAGGTGCCCCTACAGTTTTACCTGCTTAGATCAGTCTTGACAAAACTCTTGTGTTATATAGTACCCGCACAGCATTTTGATACAATTTCAGAAAAATAGAATCTATACTGAAGCAATATCAGCACGGGCCAAATAAATGCAGCCTTGTTGAACATATGACACTTCTTTCAAAATCATTACAAATTCTTACCTCAAACCTTTGAACGATAGTGTATATATTTTTACACTTGATTTGAACATTTACACTGATCTATACTTGCAAAATATTGAGCTAAACACAAAAACATTGGCAGTTTGAGAGTGTGGGTAGACCACATTCACTTAACAACCAGGGAGCTAAATGAAACATTTATATTCATGAGGAAAATGTATGTAATTTTTGTAGAGCAACTCAAGCTATATTTGATTTCATTATCACTTTAACTTCAACAAATATTGCCATTTCAAAATGCAAAGAACAGAATTGCTAAAACATACATTACAGTGGCTGAAATATCCAGGCAAGCCCATTCTGAAAGAATATGAATATATGTGGGACGCCTAGCCTTGAACACAAGTCTCCTTGGCAACTGCACACCTGTGGAGAGTCTAAAGAGAGAGAAAGACGGGGATTGAATCACTGCCAAGACAGTGAACAGTGATCTGGAAAGGGAGGATGCTATGCAGACAGAAACACAAAGACTGTCCTTTAGCTTATTGCATTTAGATGTAGATGTATTCAGAGGCAGGAAAAATGTAAGTCTAGGCTACATTTGACAAGAAGGTTGCATAAAAGAATGACTTCAACATATTGTCATTATCACAATCAAACATAAATTCACAACACAGCGAAATCAAGCCACAACACAACGGAAATGCTCCCGACCACTAGGGGGCACTTCGTTTTTCCTTGCCACTGTTCTAGAGATTCGGCAGTCTAACAAAGATATAAATACTATGATCAGTTTACGTGTATGTAACCACATAAAATATTAATTCAAAATCACCAACATGCAATATAGTATATTTATATTCAAGAATGCTATGAGCCGCTACCACGGCACATGCCAATTCCAGTGGTTGAAACGTATAATTTGTATAAATCAAAATTACTTTTACAATTTTTAAAAAGACATGTTCAAATTCCAAAGTTATGTTCTGACTCAGTAGTGCAAAACACAACTGACTGTCATTGACCGCCATTGACAGGTGACGCAAGGACACGGTCAGTAACACTGGTACAATAGCTGATCTCTCTGGATTTAAACTTTGTTGGAAACATTTAGGATAATGTAAGTGCACAGGTCAACAAACTATATAACATTGTTGAAGTGTTTTTAGGATATTTTAATCTAAAAAATATTACATATATTGTGCATTTAAACAGGTTTATCAATATGGCCCGTTCCTCCACACCAAACTCGCTCATCCATGTCTTTATGGACCTTGTTTTGTGCACTTCTGCGCAGTCATGTTGGAACAGGAAGGGGCCATCCCCAAATTGTTCCCGCAAAGTTGGGAGCATGAAATTGTCCAAAATGTCTTGGTATGCTGACGCATTAAGAGTTCCTTTCACTGAAACTAAGGAGCCAAGCCCAATACCTGAAAAATAAAACCACACCATAATCCCCACTCAACCAGACTTTACACTTGGCACAATGCAGTCAGGCAAGTATCATTCTCCTGGCAACTGCCAAACCCAGACTCGTCCATTGGATATGCTCTAGAGTCCAGTGGTGGCGTGCTTTACACCACTACATCCAACACTTTGCATTGCACTTGGTGATGTACGGCTTGGATGCAGCCGCTTGGCCATTCCATGAAGCTCTCTACAGACTGTTCTTGAGCTAATCTGAAGGCCACACAAAGTTTGGAGGTCATGTAGCTATTGACTGCAGAAAGTTGGCGACTTCTGCGTACTGTGCGCCTCAGCGCCTCTGACCCCGCTCTGTGATTTTACGTGGCCTACTACTTTGTGGCTGAGTTTTTGTTGTTCCCAATTGCTTCCACTTGGTTAAAATATCACTAAATGGAATATTTAGTAGTTAGGACATTTCAAGAATGGACTTATTGCACAGATGGCAACTATCACAGTACCATGCTTGAATTCACTGAGCTCCTGAGAGCGATCCATTCTTTTCACAAATGTTTGTAAAAGCAGTCTGCATGCTAAGGTGCTTAATTTTATACACCTGTGGCCACGGAAGTGATTGCAACACTTGAATTCAATGATTTGAGGGTTGTCCCAATACTTTTGGAAATATAGTGTATATATCTTTTGTTCTAGAGGGCGAATAAAGCAATGGTCTTACTATCAATTATGACACACACAGGTGCACTTTAGATTTTATTAACAGTGTTTGAGGTTTTTCTCGTTTGATCACTACCACAAACTAAATTGACAGGCAGTTTGGAATATCGTTCATTAGCTGCATTCGTTTATTGAATATAAAAAACATACCTGTAAACTGTACTGGAGTGAATGCCAAGAAGTCTCTTGAGAATTGAATTGCAAAATCATTTGAATTTTTATAAGTGCAGTCAGGCGTGCACAATCTTTCATCAGGCAGTTCTCTGAAAAATGTTGAAATATAGGACAATGACTTATCTAAGTGTGTAATTCTCACTTAGGCAACCATTTTACTTCCAAAACCAAGCTTTGAATAGAGAAACGACAAAGCCTGGAGGGGGAAAAAGCATTAGAGAAAAGAAATGCATCAACAGGAACCCATTTCGATTTGCATTGTGTTAATGTGTCAAGTAATAAGAGTGGCAGCAAACAAATGTGGCCATTCACACAATGCTCTTTTCATTTATATAATTAATCACTAATTACAAAACAAAAGGCTTTCAATATTCATTAGATAACATTAAAGAGACTGTATAAAAGGTGACATATGGGGTTAAAATGCCCTGATAAGAAATTAAATTCTGCGATGCTAATTTTGAAAGCCCTGTGTGAAGGCAAAAGTCTAGCTGTGATGTTGCCATGACAGCTAAAAGGCAAATGGAAATACTAATTAATGAGCTCAACGGCCGAAAACTGTGATAAATTACAAAGATGAATTACATCTCCCTAGGAGAAGACATATAGCAGCACTTCACGGCATTGGAGAGTGCTGGGGAAAATCTTGGAAACGTTTGAATGCATATAATGAAAGTGAGAGGAAAAAAACAATAATTAGCATTTAACAGATATTTTTGGATGCTTTATGAATAGCCTACACATTGAGACCGGCAGTAAAGAATTCAACTCTTTTTCTCTACTGCTTTTTTTTCTTTGTAGAAACCAAAATAAAAAATCCCCCATTTTCTTTTCAAAAGCCAGTAAGGTCAAAGAAAAAGAAACTACAAACAAACAATAGATTGAGGTGAATTTTCCACAAGTCCCTTTTTATCCGGCAGTGCATAGTGTCAGTCAAACAAACCCAGACTTCAAATCCCCCATAAAACGTTTCAATTAAAAGTTACGCTGTGCTAAATTAGGTGAGACACTTTCTGTGACATTTGCTGAATGTGACAATGCTGTTTTTCTTCTCTTGTAATATCTGCAGGAAAACAGAGCACATTTAGCATTTAGTGTTTAATCTACTTATTTCATCCATTTGGAAGACGGAACAGTTTGCTTAAAAACTAGGGTCACTTTAACTATTGCCATCAGCATTTTCAATTAAGTTAGCATTTCCTAAATATGATATCACAATCATTTTAAAGGGATAGTTCACAAAAAAAGGTTTTTACTTCTGTAAAACATAAAAGTAGAGGTTTTGAAGAATGTTCATGCTGCTCTTCTGTACAATGAAAGCGGATGGGGACTGGGTCTGCCAATATTTCTTTGACCACCAACCACAATTTTCAAACGGCATTTTGATTTTTTTAGCTAAAATGCCACAGGATGGAACACACAATTGTGGGATATCAAAGACAGCAAGAGATACATTGATCGATCAGATTAAGGTATCTCAGGAGACAGGAAGCGAAGCTAACAATCACATCAGACATGCCTTGATGCCTGCCTACCTTGGAATGCATCATCTATCCCCCGCATGCAGCATTTTTAAGCTTTCAGAAGCAGAAGTAGTATCACAAAATGACAGAATCACATCAATGGCGAGGAAAGAGTTAAACTATATATACTAAATAGTGTCCGACTCCTTGAGTGTCCTCACTTCAGCATGATAAGGACAGAACAGATGGAGTGGATGGCAAGCAGCACAGAATGACCCAATCCACAGGAAGCTAGTAGTCAAATAACAGCCTGCAGAGAGAGACCGCGTGAAAGCAGATATGTGCTGCACAGGCCCACTTAGGCTCTCTAAGATCATTCCTCTCAGGCGTTAGGCTTTACAGATCCTGCCTAAATTGGGTCTTTCAGCAGCTCGCGGGATAGCACTTCGATCTCTTGCAGTCTGATCTTAATTCAGCAACCAAAGAAAACAACAACGGAAAGAGAAAGCGAGCAAGCGAGACCTCTGATAAGGGCACAGCCTTAAGTGGAAGTGGATTTTAAAATAATTGGTTGTTACTATCACAATTGATAGTTTTGGCCTGGTTCAGAGGATTGTGAGGGAACTCTGCACTAGGCCTGGGCGATATGTACGATATTTTGCTGCCAATGTGTTGGCACGTACTTGAGTTTGACCCATGAACACAAGTTGTAAATTGCGTCTCTGTTTAAACCTCATTAAAATATTGATTCATTTATCATTCATGGAAGGTTTGATTCAGTTGAGTTGAATCAGTTCACTAAAAAGTGTTTTTTAATAAAACTAAATAAAACTATATTTAGGTAAATATTGCCGTCAAGTGTGTTGTTCTACTGGTGCATAATTGAAAATGATTAAATAATTTATACACACACACAAAACCATTCAAATTTGAGGTCAGTGAGAATTTTTTTTATGATTCTGAAAGAAGTATTTTATGCTCACCAAGATTGCATTTATTTAATCCAAAATACAGTCAAATGTAATGCATTACTCCAGTCTTCAGTCACATGATCCTTAAGAAATTATTATAATGTGCTGATTTGCTGCTCAATAAACATTTCTTATTATTGTCAATGTTGAAAACAGTTGTGCTGCTTAATATTTTAGTCATATTTCAAATATTTACTTACTGTCTTTACTTAGGCCCCGTCCACACGGAAACGCGTTTAGCTGTATACGTATACATTTTGTATCATGCTAGCGTTTCGTCCACACGGATCTGGCGTTTAGGGAGCATGAAACCGCAAAATTTTTGGAAACCGGGTCCCAGAGTGGATAAATCTGAAAAAGACACCCTTGTGTTTTCGTGTGTACAGCCCATAGACCATAAAAGAAATGGACAGTTGTAAGTCTTCTAGTAGTTGTGCAAAGTGAAAACGGAATCACGTTGTTTAAATGTTTTGTCCCTTTGCTTTTGGCTCTCTATGGGCTTCTCCCCATGCTTTTCCCTTGTGTTTATCGGACTTTATGCCTCCACGTCCCCCCGATTGTCATAGACAGTAAAAGATTGGCTGCGAGCTTCTCTTCCTGTCTATACGAGTCTATACAATCATTTCTCTACTGTGCGACAGCGAGTCCTGTGGTTATGATGCAATCATTAGCCAATTTTTTGAATGGCTTCTACGGAGCCTTTTATACATTGTCTTGTTTCTTTAGAAATAAACAACGCACAACTTGAGTCATTAAACACCTAAAATGTAAAGTTATTCATTGTCAAAGTGAAGCCAAAATGAATGGGAGTCAATGGAATGCTAACAGCGGGTTAGGCAGGACAGCTTGGTTAGCAATGGCTGCCCCTATGGAAGGTACGCTTTCCGGGTGCTGGATTACCCCCTTGGTACAGCCAATCCGTATATTTTGTGAAACGGTGATGTCATCACACCACGTTCCTCACGGGAAAGACTAGAAATGGATACAACTACGAGCACTGGGTATGCGCACATCACTATTGCGACATTTAATTACTGTACTTGTATTATTGTAAGGGTAGGTTTAGGTTGTAGGTATTAATAAAACATCTGGTAAGTAGCAAATGTATGTATTGTTATTTGTGAGATTTTGCCACACTTCCTACCATTGCTGTACCCATTCTAGCCACATCTCTTCTTCTCCTTTTTTAGTGTACTTCTGTGGCAGAATTACAGCGCCACATACCGGTCTGGCATGTATACTACATTGTTTTGGGTCGGTTTCAGTTCTCTCGTGTGTACGCAGATATTTCTTGAAACGACGAGATCGGATAGGGAAAGCGCTGGCTTTGTGTCATTTAAAAAAATAAAAACTTATTGTCCCCTAAACTTTCAAATGGAAGAATATATACATACTGTATTCAGTCTTCCATTAAAAAAACACCCTTTTAAGCTATTTAAAAGAAAATACAAATACGTATGGGTTAAATATCATTGAAAGACTAAAATTAAAAACAAGAATATTTAGGTATATTGTCCAATCCTACTTTGCACCTTCAGACCAATTTCTTTTTTTAACCACAAACTCTCTAGACTAAGAAGTTCAGCAAGTTCTTTGCTTTTTCCCCCCACTAAAGCCAACTTCTCACAAAGCTCAAAAGACAATATGGCAATATGAATTGGGGTAAATAAAAGCTGGGTAGATGAGCTATGAAGGTATTTAACCTCTTTGAAGATATTTACCTTCCATCTGCTCTTGCTTCAAGCATGGATGGATTCAGACGAAGAATATTTGATTTAATTCGGGCCATTAATAGCATTACATCACATTACATATCCTCCAGTGAGGCACATGGAATCCATTACATGCGGAAATGACTGTTTGAGTGCTCCAACTATACACTAATAACACTGTATCTGCATCCTTTATATCCTTAATGAAGGATATGATTAGGAACGCAGCATTTAAAAAATAGCCTAGACTGATCAATCATGCACAATGAGACCAAAGACATTTACTGTAGTAAGAAAGACTTTAGCTCATCTATTCAACGTTGCGTTTAAATGCAACACTGGTGCAGCTGCAGTTGCCCATGAAGCAAAACACACCATTTCTGAAAGAATCCACATCTTGGACCCAAAGAGATGGAGAACCATTGTAAATCACTGTTATGAGTGCCTTGGATTAAACATTTAGGACAATATTTTATTGATTATACATATTAAATGATAAGAGGTGAGATGGGTATAAATCATGATATCAAACATAAGTGTCTAATATGCTAAACTACACCACTAAAAATATACTTTAATACATCCATAAAAGACTGTATTGTACAAAGGATTATGTTGTTAGACAGCATAAGAATAAAACATTTATCTGGAGCAGAAAAGCAAACACAAGATGTTGCATTAAGCTGCTTAATGTTTAATAATAAAGTTAATAAAACAGCTTAAATCATTTTAAACAGTTTTTTGTCAATGTCATTTCAGCCTCTCTTAGAAAATAACAGACATTTTTGCTGCGCTGCATTGAAGATGATTGGCTGACCTCTTTGACAGTCTGATGTGAACAGGGTGCTAGGGTGTTGCTATACGGTTGCTAGGGTACTCTGGGTGGTTTGCTAAGGATACATATCAAAATGTTATTTCAAAAGGTCAATGAAAAAGTATTTCAGTTTCTTGGTGAGATCCCTATAAGATGTTTAAAATCAACCTTCACATATACACACACCTACACAGATGCAGTGAGGAATGATGTAAGTTCAGGGATTAAGAGCAAACGGCCCTGGCTTGTTTGTCTTTGAAGCCCTCCCCGGCTAGTGGGAGTCTGAGGACATGACTGACTTACATTCAAGGATTAATTCATAAAGTAAATGAGGATTTAATCACATGGAGATTCACATAGATGTTACCTCCTTCCTGCTGCTCTGTCACTTCGGAGATGTCCTTTGTAACTCTGCTTCCCTTCATCTAAACTTTTGTACACCCCCCAAAAAAATGTGAGTGAGTTTCTGAGTAGCTTGCTAGTGGCCAGCTTTTCTCAGATGTGGACAGAAGCTCTGATGCTACTTAAACGGCTCTTTGCTCTGAGGGAACATCATGCTCCATTACATCCAGAGCCATTATTTTAAGCTAAGACTAGTTTTCTTTTCCCCTCACCCTTTTTTCTCTCGTTTGTGGTACTGGATGTACTGTAGTAGACATCAATGCGAGGCAGAGTGATGGGAAATGCCTGATACGATCAGGAGTGTAGAGAGAGGAACTGCTGGCTGTGCTGTACAGGAGATATCAAAGCGAGGAAGAGAATTAGAGACAAAGAGAGACAGAGAGTCAGAGGGTGACCAGAATAAATCCAGCAGCAGATAACAGTGACAGGACAGGAATGAGATATTGGGAGCATAGATATTTAAGAAATTTAAAAACAGTAAAAATGAAAATAAATAAATAAAAGATTTTTTTAATCATAAACAATAACCAGAAAAATAAATTAATAAATATTTTTTGTTTTTGTTTTGTAATTTTAGTACATTAAACTTAAACTTATTTTTGTTACCATTCCAAATCCATATCTAATATTTTATTTTATTAATTCAATGAACAAAAATGGTTTTAATAGTTTTAGTTAACAAAAACAATATACAGTATATCGTGCATTCCTATTCCAGTTCAACCTTCCAGGCTGCCCAGACTATTGGATAATGTTAACCATTAGCCAGTTGTTTTTAAACAATAGCCAATAAGCTGTCATGGCCTAATGGAGAGTCTGACTGGCAACACAAAGGTTGCGGTTCGATTCTCAATACCGGCAGGAAATGACTCAAGTTGCCCTTGAGCAAGGCACCTAACCCCAATCACTCCCCGGGCACCGCAGTGAATGGCTGCCCACTGCTCCAGGTGTGTGCGTCCACAGTTTGCATGTGTGTGTGTGTGTTTAGTACTCAGTACTCCTAATGTGTGTGCACTAACTTGGATGGGTTAAATGCAGAGAACAAATTCCAAGTATGGGTTACCATACTTGGCCTCCACATGCCACTTTCTCTTTTTTGACTTTCAATAGCATTTGTTTTGGCTCCTAATGGCCACTTTGTACAATCCAATCCATTTCCATACCACATTTTTCTTTTTAATATCCAGTATCCCTCAAAAATCCATCACATAAAGGAAAAAAAATATGGTTGCCGTTTCATGTTCTAAACATGCTCATGTAAACTCTGATTTCACTCCAAATAACATTGAAAACTCAAACACATCTTAAAAAAATGACTTATTACTATAAGAACCGACTGTCTTCATGTCATGCAAACGGAGAATTGATGAATGAATGAATTTTTTCGACAAACCAAATGACAATTTTGTCTTGATCCCCTACGGCTTTCAAACCCCAATCAAATCTGCTCGCTGGCCGTAAGTCTCTCTTTCTCTCTGTTTAATTAAAACTGTGACAGGAACCAGTGACAGAGGAGGGAGGGTGCAATTTATAAAAGTGACATCTTTCTGCATGCGGCTGAAGGTTGACGTGCTTAGCACTTAGCATAATTAAAACCCTGAACAGGTAGGAGAGCATGGGTGGTGAGGACACACCAACTGCTGGGGTTATAGATTGAGACCTCGTTCTTTCAGAAAGGCAGGAAGTGGAAGAGAACATGCTTCAAGAAAGGCCTCAAGTTAATAGCAGACACAGAGCAAAACACAGCTTGAACAAACTGGGCTCCAAAAACGAATGCTTCCACACGGTTTAATGTTAGCATTATGCTAAGCTAACGCTGCAAAAATACTAGGTTTTTACAAAAACAATAGGTTTTGGAACAGTTATGTTACGTAACTACATTCTTTGCCTCTGAAATTAGTTTCCTTTTCTGCTCATGATGTCTAAACTCAACGTGCAACTGTTTTTTCTATAGTCTGATGTTCGCATGATGCTAAGCTAACGCTGCATAAAAACTAGGTTTTTATAAAAAACAATAATTTTTTTTTTTACAGTTCTGCAATGCAGACTAATTCAACTCTATTACATTCTTTGCCTATGAAATGAGTTTCCATTTCTGCTTATGTAACCAAAACCTAACCTTCAAATGATTTTTCAATAGTTTGAAATTAACAGTTGCTAAGCTAACACAGACAAAAATAAATGTTCCTATAAAAAAGGTTTTGTAACAGTAATGTAATGTGTCTCTGAAATGAGTTTCCTTTTCTGCTTATGTAACCAAAATTATTTTTAACTTAGCCATTACTAATGCTAAGCTAACACTGACAAAAAACAGTTTCTTAAAAAAAAATGGTTTTATAACAGTCTCTGAAATGAGTTTCCTTTTCTGCTTATAGCCAAAACTCGACTTACAACTGATTTCAATAGTTTGATGTTAACTTGCTAAGATAACATTCCAAAAAACCTAGGTTTTCATAAAAACTCTGCTTATGTGACTAAAAAGAGACTTTAAACATTTCAATAGTCAGTATACAATACCTAATATAATGCAATTAGTGCTGTCAAATCGATTAATCACAATCAAATCGCATCTAACATAAAAAGTTTGTTTAAATAATAAATGTGTATATATATATATATATAATATATATAATTATTTATGTGGGTGTGTCTATGTATACATATTATGTAAATGTGGCGAGGTTGGGGAGGAAGAGACGTGGGAGGGCAAGTGAGACCGGTGCGTGATTGAGAATGAGTGTCACCTGCGAGGCACACCGGTTTCGAGTCTTCTCATGAGGGAGCTCGGAGGCATATAAGGACGAGCGACACCAGTGAAGGACAAGAGAGGACCAGGCATGGCCCTTATGTTGTGTTTTTTTAAAGTCCAGGCCAGGTCCTCAAGACGACCTCGCTCGCTCCTCCCACGTATCCAACCTCGCCACAATAAACAAAAACTTTAATGATAGATGAGGTTAAACGTGATTAATCGATTTGACAGCACTAGTTGCAATCAAGTGTGCCACAGGAGTAGTGATGTCTGGTTTGCGAACGAATCGTTCTTTTGAACCTGATCTTTTTAGTGAACCGGTCGAACCAGTTCACCAAATCGGACTGAATCATTCGAAACAGTTCGCAGCACTAATCCACAAATTTATAAAGTTACTCACTTTTTACCTGTCTGACTGTCCCTCTGATTTGAAATAAACCAACATCCCGGAGTTATTCAGTTACTCCAACAATACACTGACTTAACCTACTGTAAGAGAGAACTGATTATGATGAGCACTCAGCGAGCAGAAGCTGATGATACTGAGCATGCGTGCATGAAACAAACGTACACGGCCTGTCACAGTTCGTTCTCGAGTCAAGAATCGGTTGAAACCGGTTGCAACGGTTATCGGATCACCAGTACACTGAACCGAGAACTGTTTATTTCGGACATGTCCAATTTGAGAACCGATGAGCTGATACTGACAGAGCATGCGTGTATTTTTCAAGAGAGAACCAAAAGCACGTTAAGTTTTGCTGAACATCGGGACGTGTTATAGGGATCATGATAATTTATGAAATTCCTGTAGGCCTACAGTAATTATAGTTAATAATACATTCACAAATTGGATTTGTATTAAATAAACAATGTTTTAATAAAAATGTATTAAAGTGTTCACAAAACATAGATTAAAAAAATGCTGGAAAGTGCACACTGAATGTGTACATAGATCAAACTATCTAATGTTCAGAAATTGTTATACAAATATATTTTTCTATCTCAATGTTGTCTAAAAAGCATTACAGTAAAAATGTGCAGAACTTTGCTTGTTCCTTAATTATTTAAAAAAATTGGAAACAAGTATTAGTTTGTACGACTATCAAACTATATTTGTTCAGTTTCATAAATAATCCATGTTATTTTCAGGATCAGTGTATTTAATTTCTAAACAAGGTAATATAAATATAAAAACGATGTAGCCTCAAACTACAGCAATCAGCGAAGGCAAAATAAATTGCGACTCCTTTTGAATCGCTCTCGCGGTTCTCGAATCTCAATTTCGTTCTCGTTCTCGAGTCGAGAATCGGTTGCAACCGGTTGCAGCGGTTTTCAGATCACCAGTACACTGAACCGAGAACTGTTTATTTCGGACATGTCCGATTTGAGAACCGATGAGCTGATACTGACAGAGCATGCGTTGAACGACTGACTGCACATTCTCTCTGAACTGATATGAGCGCGTGTCTGTGAAACGACTGAATGAGTGAGGGAAAAATCTGGGGAAAACATAGTAAGTGGATCATGGTTTCTGCACGGATGAAGACTGATTTATTGACTTTATAACTGTAAAACATCCTCGTTTGCACATCACTGCCTCTAAGTGTTTGGATGCTTTAGATGTAAAACTTAATTGTAATAAACTTATCAGATTATGATGATATTTTATCTGACTGATGTTATGATTTATATATTTTAATGTGTAAAGAGTTTGTTTATCTAGCCCACGATAGACTTGACGTCATTACGTTTGAGCGTAAAAGAACCGGTGAACCGTTTTTTTGATGCGGTTCATTGAAACTAACTGTCTGAAAGAACCGGTTCGCGGAAAAGAACCAAACTTCCCATCACTACACAGGAGTCCTGAAAACTGAAGCCAAAGCGGCTCGATCGCCCCCAGGTGACTGGATGCAGTATAGGTCATAAAGCCCGCCCTCTCCATGAAATGTAATGGGACATAGACAAACTAAACAATCAAATTACACTTCAAATACATTTTTTCCAAAGATGGTTTCTGTCATTTTATCACGCTGATGTTAGTTCAAGAGTTTGTGAAGTTTAGTTTTATTTTGAGCTATAAAAACAGGATGTTAAGTTATGATTGACAGCTTCTCTAAGGGATCTAGTCACTGAGGCACTAACAGACATTTTTCAGGAACTTTGGGAGGAGATTGGAGCTTTAACTTTAAAGGGTAACTAAACCCCTGTTCACAACTAAACTCCACCCACTGCAATATTTGAAAAATGCTGGAAAAGTTGGCAGAGCCCAGCGGAGACAGAGGGGACGAACCAAGGGCTGGGCTGAGCAGGGGGCGTGCACCTGAGACCCAGCAGCTGTCAGACTCGCAAAGATGGAGAATGACTGGAGTGACGCCAGTAGTTTTGCAACAGATCTTTTGAAGTAGATCGAGGACTTTTCTCCCCCACTTTCACCTTAAGTGGAGGAGGGTGAATTGTCTGTAGAAGTTGTCAATAGCTTTATCAATTCCAGCCGCTGGCTCAAACTGAGGTCTTAACTCCCGATACTGACGATTCGCTAGCAGCAGCGCAAGAGAGAATGAGACCACTGACCTAATCTAGGAACAGTCAAATCCTTATACTGAATGCCACTAAAAAAATATCAGATACATGCAATGTATTTTTTGTTCAAATTAACTGAATCAATAGGCAGCACAGGACCTATAAGTTCAAACCTAGCCTCTTATAAACAGATTTCCTAATGGCACGTTACGGTACTGTTGTTCGTTACCCCGGCAACCGCTTGTGTGTCAGGGTTTGAAAGCGCGTCTCATGAATTAAAGGAATCTGTACACATTACGGGCATCAAAAAATAATCGCAAAGAAAAGCCTGACGTGTACTGAAAACTGCATTATTTAACTGTATTTTCTTCCGGTCAATTAAGTTTCATTCATAATGTTTCTATTATGTAACATGACAGTTCATACTGGAGTAAATGCGTTCTCATCATCATGTGTTCATGGGAAAACATTTCTTAGGCAGTGGTGAGCTTGCGCTTGGGGCGTAGTAGTGAGCCGTTGGAAGAACCATCATACGTCACAATGCACCACAACGTCCAATAGAAAAATTCAACTGCAGTAGCCACCGTTCAACCTTGAGAGGGCAGCACTAAGACATTTTTTACACCATATATTGTAGAATTAAAACACTTTATACTCAAATGTCAAAACTTTTACTTGAATCAATGAACATATTGAATCAATGAACAGTCTTGCAGATCATCAACTAAAAAAATTGTTCTAGGGTTTAGTTACCCTTTAAAATCTACATTTCCATAACTGTTTATTTCACGCAAAGTTGTTAGGCAGAGGTATGGGCGGGACCTTGATATAGCGGCTCTACTGCACGCTCATAACTGAGTAGACTCTGGCTCCAAGTTGCTACTGCGCAGACTTAGGACCCAAGATGTCAGCGCCCTATTTGAGCACTGGTGGCTTCACTTATGTCAACTGGAGAGAGTGAAGGCACGTCGTCCATTTTTTTTTTTTACAGTTGGTTGCAATAATGTAATCTGTATTAAAAATATTGAATATTGGGTCAAATAATTTTCAACTGAACTTATTACAATGCAATCTTCAAAGGATACAAGCATTGCTACCGTAGTATATTGACTACTTCGATATTTTGGAACAGCCTTCATGGGAGTGTCTCGATGCCCTAAAATGCCATCTATGCTCTCAGCTCACAAAAAATAATAATAATAATAAATACATCACATTATAGAAGTTAAAGGAATGTGAATTCCATTTGATGTTGCCTTTAAGAAGCAAAACCAGAGACATTAAAATCAACGATATGCCAACGATTGAACTGCTCTCTTTCATGATTCAGGTCCCAGTGTGTCTTTCAGACAGTTTAATAGGCTTCTGATGTGAAAAGCTGATGAACGTAATAATGGCAAATAATGATGCCTATCGATAATTTCAGACAAGCAATTAATCAAGAAAACATTGTGCAACTGTATTGCTGGGTAAGACTGATTTTGCTTTTCAAGGATGACATATCTGCAGTCGGCAACTTGCTTTAATCATCTATAAGACACAGTTTCTTAGTATTGATTTTGAGGGGGTGGCAGGAGGCAGATGTGGTGCAAACAAGCGAGACATTGAATAACTATCAAATAGAGCTGGACTGATAGAAGCGGAAACTAAAGAGGAGGAAGACTGCTTTTCTGGGCCAGTCTCTTCCTCTCAGGAGAGAGCATCTGTTGTGGTATCAAAGGTTGAGAACCCTACTATCATTGGCTTTTTCATGCTGATTTTAACAGATGGGATTACTATTTAATTATGGCTTCTTCTGTCTATCTCGACGGGGTGTTTTTAAGCTAAAATTCTGTCGATGCACTGCAAATTCCTAATAGTTTTAGACTTTCAATTTGCAAACAGCCTAAATGCAGAATAAAGCCAAAGGTCATGTGCATTAAAGGCTATTGGAGCCTTGAAGTTCAACAGCATTTGTGGCATAAAAAAGTACTTGTACTTCATTTTCTTAAAAAAAAAACTGTGCAAAAATCGAGGTTACTGTGAGGTATACTTGTGTAAGTTAACAGGGCCTATTTTTGAAATAATAAAAAGCAGAAATGTGAATTTTATAAAAACTTTTACATTCATTATTTTTGTATTCATTGTATTTGAACTGTAAATCTGTTTAAATAATCTTTTTTTTTTCTTTACAGTTGTTTTATGGTTTTAGGGTTTATGGCATTATATTTTCATGGCAGCAAAGTTAAAGGGAAATAAATTTACACAGCAAAGGTTAGTAAGCGATTTTTTCCACACTAAAATCATTTTACCACAACTAATGTTTGCTTTTTATGGCTTTATTATTGCGATAGCGACTATTTTAACATTTACACACAGTAAATTTATATACACACACTCTGTAACCTCAATTTTTGCTTATTTTTTATTTTATTATTTCTTATTTATTTAGACAAATAGTATAACATTTCAATAATGTCTATTTGTCTGGTTATCAGCCATAATATTTATTTTTTTAGACAAAATAGTATAACATTTGAATATCTTCCATTTATTTATAAAGCACATTTAAACACAATTTGGATTGATCCAAAGTAAAAAGCAGATCTACAAATAAATACAATACAAATGCTAAAGGATAAAAATACGATTTAAGAGTAGATTTAAAAATGTCCAATGAAGGAGCAGACCTCGCATGATAGAGGAGACATTCCAAAGCTTGGGCCCAGCCACAGAAAAGGCCCAATCACCCTTTGATTTATAGCGACACAGAGGCACAGTTAAGAGCAAGTGAGTAGAAGATCTAAGTGCCCTAACGGGACAGTATGGCACGAGAACATCACTTATATTCCTTGGTGCATGGCCAGAAAATGCCTTATATACAAACATAAGAATTTTAAAATCAAAGCCAGTGAAGAAAATAGTAAAGTCAAAAGATCACTCCAAGATTTTTTATTTGTTTGTGTACATTTGTTGAAAGAGGACCTAACCGGGCTTCCAGAGCAGGAGAGGAATTTGCAGGACAACCTAGAATTAAAACTGGTTTTATCCTCATTTAGCTGCAAAAAATTATTTGCAATCCACCTCTTGATATCATTTACACATTTCAATAACACATCAGATAAACCAGTGGTGTCCAGTCTTACTGGTAAAACTGGGAATCGCCTGCATAACAGTGATATGAAATATAGTATTTCTGAAAAATGAGGGCCAAGGGAAGCATATAAAGGGAAAACAATAAAGGTCCCAAAATGGATCCCTGGGGCACACCACACAAAACAGGTGCAGATAATGAGGAAAAGCTCCCTAAATTTACAGAAAAGGTTTGCTAGGTTAGAAGCAAACAATTGAAATACAGCGCTTTTGACACCTACCATACAGTCTAGTCATTCAAGGAGAATGTTATGGTCAATGGTATCAAATGCCACACTCAGGTCCAACAAAACCAGCACTACACAAAAACCTGAATCCAGAGCAAGCAAGAGCTTGACTTGTACTGAACCCAGAACATTTCTTTAAATGTATCTAAGAACAAAGCAACAGTAGCTTGAAGACCGCATGACATTTATATTTGACCAACAGATTCCAAGACAGCAGGAAAAATTTATTGAGTTAAAACTCCTGCCCTCATTCATAATCAGAAACCATACGACACACGTCACCCCCCAACAGAGACGTCGCCACAGCCTTCTCTCCCTACAGCGGTATTCCTCTTGCCTCCCGCTGTCCAGCTCTGATGAGCTCTCAGTGGTGGGGCCAAATAAGATGGCATACAACTGAGCTCTGAGAAGGCAAGTGTGCTTAAATATAACACTGCATGTGCTGGAGTGACAAGAGATAATAGTTTCCAGTGACGATTTCTGTTCCTGTCACACAACGCTGCAGTCTGGATAACATTCATCACCATTTGCAGCATGCAGACAATAGACTGGATGATGTACAATGCATTCTTTAATAGAGTTATAATCCTCTGCCGTTGCAGTTGCATATTATTACTGAGACGCACAAAAGACTAATGAGACACAAGCGAATCAGAGATTTACATCCTGGTTTACAGCCTATATATTATACTGTACATTAATGTTGTGATGCCTAAATTCACATGTTGCATTTAAAATGTCTGATTTTAGTTTCTTAGTGTTTTTAATTTAGTAAATATAATTATATCGAGTTATCAGTCATAATATTTTATTTCTTATTAATTTAGACAAATATTTGAATATCCATTTGTCGGGTTATCAGCCGTAAGATTTAATTTTTAATTTAATTATACAAAACAGTAGAACATTTTAATATCATCC
Source organism: Gobiocypris rarus (assembly GCA_023029165.1). Taxonomy (NCBI): domain Eukaryota; kingdom Metazoa; phylum Chordata; class Actinopteri; order Cypriniformes; family Gobionidae; genus Gobiocypris; species Gobiocypris rarus. The sequence continues at coordinate 16,313,273 of CM040913.1, forward strand.
ATTAATCAGGTTATCGGCTATTACACTTACTTTTTTATTTATTTATACAAAATAGTTTTGAATTTTATCATCATCCTTATGTCCGGTTATCAGTCCGGTGATCAGCTATAACAATTAATTTTTACTTTATTTATACAAAATAGTATTGAATTTTAATATCATCCTTACATTCAGTTATCAACCATAACATTTAATTTTTAATTTAGACCAAACAGTAATAAATAATAATAATAATAATACATTTGATTTGAAATGCACTTTATATTAAGCAAAATCTCAAAGTGCTACAGATTTTAAACAATCAACAAAAAAATAAAATAAAATAAATAAATAAATAAAACTGAAAAATAAGAAGTAACAAATCGATCAAAAGCACTCTTAAAAAGGTGGGTTTTAAGACCATGTTTAAAAGCATCTACAGTCTGTGGGGTCCGCAAGCTGTTAGGGAGAGCATTCCACAGACTGAGGGCTGCTGAGCAGAAGGCCCGATCTCCCATTGTACGGAGTTTGGTAGTGGGAGCTTTAAGAAGATACGTTAAAACAGAACGGAGGTTATGTGTGGATGTTTGTGTGGTGAGGAGTTCCTTGAGAATGAGATAGGTGGATGCGTCACCATGGATGCACTGGTGAGTAAGAAGGGAGATCTTATACTCCTGATCCTGAGCGAGACAGGAAGCCAGTGGAGTGATTTGAGAATGGGGGTGATATGCTCATATTTGCGCACCCTCATCAGGATCCTAGCAGCGCTGTTTTGAATATATTGCAGCTTCTGGAGATTTTTGCCAGGGATGCCGATAAGGAGCGCAATGCAGTAGTCCAGCCTGGAGGAGACAAAGGCGTGGACAAGCTTCTCCACATCTGCCAGTGTTAGTATAGGACGAAGTTTGGCAATGTTTCTGAGGTGGAAGAAGTAGGTTTTACACAGATGTTTGATGTGAGCTTCAAAAGTGAGTTGTGATTCCATTCTGACCCCCAGGTTGGTGACTGATGTAGAAAGTGGAATGTCCTGATCAGAGAAAGCAATGCTGGTGATAATGGATTTCCAGACCTGAAGTGGAGTGCCAACTAGGATCAATTCAGTCTAGGAGCTGTTTAGCTGCATAAAGTTTTGCTTTATCCATGCCTTTATCTCATCCAGGCAAGTGATCAAAGTGGATGGAGTGAGGGCAGCAGAGGGGGAAGAATTTAGGTAAAGTTGAGTGTCATCAGCATAGCAGTGAAAAGAAATCCCATGCAAGCTGATGACACGCCCAAGGGGGAGCATGAAGAGCATGAACAGGGTGGGGCCGAGCACTGAGCCTTGAGGGACACCGCAGGTGACGTTGTGTGACAGGGATGTAGCTTCTCCCAACGCAACATATTCAGTTCTCCCGGTAAGATAAGATGCGAACCAGTTGTGGACTGAGTCAGAGAGACCGATGGTGGAAAGTAAACGTTGAAGGAGGATGTTATGATCAACAGTATCGAAAGCTGCAGTTAAGTCCAGGTGGATGAGAAGGGATGGGGAACCAGCATCTGCCGCCATTAATAGGTCGTTTGTGACCCTGACCAAAGCTGTTTCTGTGCTGTGTCCTGTGCGGAAACCAGACTGAAATTTCTAAAATAAATTGTTTTGTTCCAAATGGACCTGAAGATGTGCAGCAACAACTTTTTCCAGCACCTTAGAGAGGTATGGAAGGTTGGAGATGGGTCTGTAGTTGTCAATAACATCTGGGTCTAAAGTAGGTTTTTTAAGAAGTGGTCTGATGATAGCAGTTTTTAGTGATGAAGGAACATGGCCAGCCTGGAGGGAATGATTAATAATCTTGGTTATACAGGGACCTAAGACACAGAGGTTAGATTTTACCAAGGCTGTGGGAAAAGGATCCAGTGCACAAACAGTAGTACATTTTAATATTGTCCATTAGTCAGGTTATCAGCTAAAAAAAAATATTTTTATTTATTTAGACAAAACAGTATTCGATTTTAATATCATCCATTAGTCGGGTTATCAGCTATAACATTAAATTTTTTATTTATTTTGACAAAATAGTAGAACATTTTGATATCATCCATTAGTCGGGTTATCAGCTATAACAATTTTTTAGTTAATTAGACAAAATTGTACTGAACTTAAATATCATCAATTTGTTGGGTTATGGACTATAACATTTCACTTTTAATGACTAAGACAAAATATTAATAATTTTAATATATTCCATTAGTTAGGTTATTGGCCATTACATTTTATTTGTAATTTATTGAGACAAGAAAGTATTCCATGACGAAACTTAATATCAGTTCATCCTTGATTTAAACACTTTAAAAACTTAAGATAATAATCTATGTGTTGCATATCATGCTTCCATAATTATAAAAGGTTACTGAATCTTTTTACCACTATATCAACAAAATAAAGTAAAAATAGCCCTAAATATGACTAAATTCTCCATGGGGTTTTGTTTGTCATAAATCACTTAGAAAAGTAACAGAAAACTTCTCAACAAGTCTCATGATTTGAGGCATCATTCACATCTGTAGAGCACATACATAAGGCCAAGTGTGAGCAACAGTAACAGAAATGCTTGCCTTAGCCTTAATAGGATCCTATTTAAAAACTCAAAAAAAAAAATTCTCCCAACAAAGCTTTATGAGCAATCTAAAATAAATCATAATTCCTTTTCTGCTGTATTGCAATACTGAGCTGTGAGAAAGTAAATTGACCTTTTCAATAAAATGCACCACTGCTAACACAAAGGTCTACTAACTTTAATGTTTATGCCATTTTATGAGAAACCGCCCGCAAACAACTGTATGCAGAGCCTGGAAATGCCTTAATGCTAATACTTATTAATCCATTTTACGGTGAACCACTTACACTCCGACATTAAGTTTCCGAGGCTTTGCAGTCTGCGTCCTGCTCAATAGCTGTGGTTTATGACGGCACTTCATATCGATTTCTGAGGTGAAACTGGAGATTTAATTACAAAAAAATACATTAAGTGTCTTTTTCCAATAACCTCCAATGCGTGCTGGCCGTCAGAATCGCTGCCTTCCGTGGCCTTGTGGCGTTAACTATTATTGAGCTTATTACATCAATGTTTCCAGTCCATTCTGTCCACTTCAGAAACACGCTGTGACTGGTTTACAGTTGGAAAGTTTCTAATCAGCGCCGTTCCAGAACTGACCTCCACAAGATGTGCGGAGTCAGGAGCACAAGGGCCATCTTTCTTCCTCTGAGCTATTAGTCAAAGTCACGTTAGCCCATATTTCACCTTGGCCTCCACCAGCTGGCCTGAACAGCAGTCTTCTTTGAAAAAAACGAAAGGATGAACGAGCGCAAATCAATTAGTTAATTAGCGAGGGAGGTCGGGATGGATGTATTTGAAACTGTAATTGTGTTGAACGTCAGGTGTGGTTGGGAATAACGCCTGCTAAAGGGGAAAACCGTCACGGAAAAGCGGCAATGTAGCAGCAGAGTGAACAAATCTTCTCTTTACTTGATCAAATGATACTTGACATTTTTACAATACTTTCACTTAACAATGAAATTGTAACTGGTGTTTGTTAGAGATGCCGTAATTGAAAGATTTGATTTTCAAATTATTTAAAAAAGATTTGATTTTCAAATTTTAAATTCTATTTTTTATAAACGGAGGTCATATAGGGAACGCCATTTATAATATAAAAATAGTGTAATTGAATTGTAATATAACATTATTCAGTAAAAAAATAAATGGCTGATATTATAAATTCCATTCTATTTTTTATTATAATATTAATACTACTATAAATGGAGCGCCAGTCCATTAAAGTAATAATTGTACTGTAACCTAAACTATGCAATAAAATAAAATACAAATCCAAAACAGTATTGAGTGAGTCTACATCAAACCAAGAGAAGGAGCGATTGAGCCCTTATCAAATGTTTTAGCAAGTCGAAAAAGTGTTAATGCAGCAGTGATGCCTGAGCATTAGCTTTTCACTCCAAAAACAAGAACCTCAGGCGGTACGCAACTTTAATTTAATCTAAAACGTAATGAAGAGACTTTCTGTCCACAAAGATAATGCACTAATTAAATTCAACGCATGCAAAGTAATAACCATTTGAGATAATTCCATTGCCGAGGAAGACGTTTGGAGTCCCAGCAGATGAAAAATGGCAATAAATAAATTACCCACCATTAAATATGTTTCGCATATTGACTAGAAATTAGGAAGTGAGCAGCGATCAAGACACATACTGCACTACAGGCATAAATGTTCTTGCCATTCCTCAACAGGTTACCCTGGCAACAAGCTGAGAGTTGATTCAGATGAATGTGGAAAAGAGGTTGTGCTTGAAAAATAAAACAATAATGATATATATAAATACATATATATATATACATACATATATATTTACATACACACACACACACACACACACACACACACACACACACACACACACACACACACACACACACACACACACACACACACACACACACACACACACACACACATATATATATACACACTTACACACAATTAATTGTCACACTGTGGTGTAGCTATAAAGAGTGCAGAAGATGGAGTAACTAAATAGTCTTTAATAGAAATCCAAAACAAGGCAACACGCAGGCATTAACTTGGAAACACGGCATAGCACAACAATTTCAAAACAATGCAGGACAAAGAACTAAGGACAACTCGATGCTTATAACAAAATGGGGAATTTGAGGTAGAAAGAGTACAGGTGTGGGGAACTAAATAACAACCATAGAAACAAACTAGGTGACGACAAGACAAATGTCTGTCAATGTCCCGTCTATGTGACACACACACACACACTCGTGTGCACAGAAAGCTTCTTCAGTACTTGAATGGACAAAAACACACAAAATGACCATTTTGTCGAGTATCCTTGCAAACTCAGTTTTAAATTAGTTAAATGGAGCCTTAAATGAATGCAGAGTTGTTAGAAAATGTAATGTGTGTCAGATCTGCGTCATTTGCATCAGGTCTTAAAGTACCAGTAGCCTAATAAACCAGCTGCTGTGATGTTGGTCATTAAAGGTGAAGTGTGTATTATTTATGAGGATCTATTGACAGAAATGGATTATAATTTACATAACTATGTTTTCAGTGGTGTATAAAGACCTTTTTTTAAATTACCATAGAATGAGCCATTTCTATACATACACCGCAGGTCCCTTTACAGTTAAGTCACTATTTTGCATCATTTCTACAGTAGCCCTAAAACTAGCTACTCTCTGCTGTCTCACACGACGACATCTTTGTCCTGTGTCGGCCGTCGTAGCTTCTCTGCATGCTTTGAAAGGGAGGGGTGAGCGGTTGTAATTCACAACCTCACCACTAGATGCCGCTAAAATTTACACAGAGCACCTTTAAAGATTATCAAAGAACAATAAGAAAAATAGCTCACTGCTCTTTACTGAATAACATTTGTACACTCATTCATGTTTTATTTATATATACAGATGTATTCGCACCCCCTTAAATGTTTTACTATATATACACACATATATTATGTAGGCAAAAACTTTTAATTTGGATGTGATTAATCGGGATTAATCGATTTGACCGCACATCTTTTTTTTTTTCAGGACCCTTTATTTATGGAAATTTTTAATACAGCGGACCACCAGTTAAATTGATAGCAATTTGGGACCAAAATTATTCATACACTTTGACCTGATCATGTTTTGCTAACGTGTTTTTTCTTTCATTGTTAATGTGACCTTTGACACCACAGACTGAACAAAATTAAGCATTGCTTAGTCATTGGTTGACCTAAATTGGTAATATCCAGTTGCCTACTTAAATTTAACAGCTGACAGCTGATTGGTTGACTGTAATCCATTACATACCTTTCTATCACAGTTATCTGATATTATCAAAATGAATTTTTTCTGACACAGTTTAACTCTGAGTTCTTGTCATATTTTTATTACCATTTTCTAAACTATAGCGAATAAACTGTGATAATGTGAGAAAATGTCGAAGGTGTCTGAATAAATTTAGGTTTGACTGTATATTCTTTATATATAGAAAAAAACTTTAAATATAATACAGTATTATACAATATAATAATGCAGTGTTTTTTGGAGATACAAGGTTTCTCCCCAACAGCGAATGGTATTAAATCTTGATGCGAACCATCATCTATGCTAAAATGCATGATCTCTCATTTTTGCTTTCCAAATTTTGACTCCCCTCTCAGGCCTGTGCTAAATTTGGAAGTGGGTTAACTCTTCCTGGGGTGGGGGGGTGTAGAGGTGGGATGCATTATAACCGCTTCAGGCATCCAAATTAGGATTGCAAGTTGGCTTAAACGTTCAGCGCCACTTGTGGATTTGATTGCGGTCATGATTGCATATTGGAGCAGGTGGATTGATTCCCTCATCCACTGCGGGTTCATTTGTTTCCATGGGGATCACCACTGCAAACAACACCATGAGCGTGATGAGCCCCTGACACGATGTGTCTTTAGTATGGAGCCTCACGAGGCAAAGTGTGAATCACTGGCGCCAAGAAACGACACCTGTCACATTAGCCATAAGCACAGACCACCTATAGGCATAATGAAGCCCACAGGCCCACAGGTTTGTGTCGGCTAATAATGATTTATAAATATCTAGAGTCTAGATGGGAGGAAAGCATTCTGCATTCTCAAGATGGCTTGAGTGTTGTATGGTTCATCTTTCTCTCTCTCTCACTCTCTCTCGTATACGCAAGGTCTTTTCAGTCAGGGCAGGATCGAAAAAAAAAGCTTTAAGCTATATTTGAGTGCAGAGAAAAATGTCTTTGGAAGTAAAAGAAACATCAATCTTTATCCGAGTCTCTGGGTAGAGGGAGTGTTTTTTTCTGAGATAGCTGTGAGGTAATGACAGAAGAAGAGGGTGCAAGCTCACACAGATAGAAAGTCTGTTAATGCACAAGAAAGACTCAATAACAATCATGACTCGATGGCTGTACCTCTGAGATTAAAACCTTTTTTCTCAGATGCTATATAGGACTGATGAAGGTCACATGACCAAAATGTCAGAGTTTCATTAATCATAAGCTACACCCAGTGTGCAGGGTTTTTTCTTCAGGGCTTAACAAGGCCAAGAGTTCAGATTTTTGCTCAGCCTGCCAAATTTTCCACTGTCCTCACTACAAAAAGTTTAAAAAAAATATATGATTATATATATTCATTTTAATTATTATTTTAACATTTTATATGCATTAGAAAAATAAATGAATATAATTTAATTCATTATCAAACTGTATTATATTGTTCTAACTTTTTAGTGTTTTTTTATTTATTTAGACAAAACTTTTAATATTTGGTGTATTTTTAATCAATACAATAAATATAATTAGTATAATACATGTAAAATATAAAACAAAATATTTGAATTGTCAAATTGTATTTTTCTTTATTTGTACATATTTTATTTGATATTAATTGTAAATAGATCATGAAAAATAGACTAAAATGTCATTTATACTATATATATTTACATACTGTATATACTATATTTATATACTGTATATGCAATAATTACATTAATACGTTTTAATAAAGGTTTCTATATAAAAACAATAATAAAAGAAAGTTAATTTTTTTAAAATAATTTTCAATAATAATAATAACAATAATATTTTGAAGTTATATTATAAAATTCATTAGACTTCATAATTAATTGTAAAATAATTCCATTCAAAATTTAGCTGTGAATGAAAAATTAGCATAATTCACAGCAGAAATGTGCGACAGGACTACACCACAAATAAATAAATAAAAACACATAAATGGTTATATTTGTAAGGCATCAAAAAGCATGTATATGTGAGGACTGAATGCGAGTCAGAGCAGGTCTCATATTCTCTCACACTGGCCCTGGACCATCTGAACACATTTACTATTGAGCCCTGTTCTCCTTTCTTTGCATTATTCTGAGGCCTTATGAAAATATGAATCGTCTCTAAACGTCCCAAATTTTCCAAATCAAAAGGTCTGAAAAGCACGGAAATGAATTTCGGAATTCATTAAAATCCCCACTATCTGTTGGCCTTAACCTCTATTGTGCATGTCTAAGACCAGACAATAATTCCCCTAAAGAATATCTTTCTTATTAGAAGCTTAGCATGTTGACACGTTGTCTTAATCTGCCATGGCCAGCTCCCCCGTCTCCCTTGCACTCATTACCATGACTCCTCTAAAGCGCTGACCTCCCAAGTGTGACAGGGAATTTAATACCAGCCACCATTGGGGAAATGAATTGTAACACTCCTGATACTGATAATAAAGTGAACAGTGGGTGAGCACAGGACCGCAAATGCCTGGACCGGAGTGAATCAGTGTGACCTGACTGTAATGAGTGTTCTCTAACTGCTGAGGGACAGAAATATGTTGCTGCCATGGCGACGGCTGCACCGTGCATTGTGATGACACAGCTGTTTGTGTTCCGAAGAAAATGTGACTCGTGCGATTCGAGAAATATTTCACGAATAGTGATGATGACTGGCAAGCATGAAAACCCAGGCATGTTTTGTGTGGCTTTTTTTCACCTGAGCTTTGATATGCAAACTATAGAATAACAAAAAGCTGAAAATCTTAAAAAGACGAGCTAGTATTGAAATATCCTAGGGACATTTTCTGCAACTTAATTTTTTTTTTTTCAATCTAAAAAATGCTAAAACTTATTTTGTTATTTTAATGATTTTTATATAAGATTAGATTATTTTATAAAAAAATTAATGCCAGGTATTAAATGCTATACTATTTTGACTACATAAATAACAAACAATTCTATGCTAATAGTCTACATAAGTAACACTAAAAAACAACAATATACAATATTATACATGATATGATATAAACAATAAATAGTTGATATTAAACTTCTATATTATTCTGTCTATGTAAATAAAAAATAAAAACACTAAATAATAATATCATATAATAAAAATTTATGGCTGCTATAAAACTCTATATTATTTTGTTTACATAAATAAAAACGAAAATAATCATATAAAATACTTAATATAAAAGGCTGATTTAAAATTTTTTATATTATTTTGTCTACATAAAAAACACTAAAAACTACAACAATAATATGATGTCATTAATATAATATAACTAATATGCATTTTAAATATATTATTAAAACTGATTACATGTAAAACATAAGCAGCAAAGCAGAGAAAAAAGTAAGAATAGTAAGCTAGTTCGATACACCTTGACATCTGTAAGACAAATTTCCCATCTGCTTCATCCAGATCTTCCAGCCTTATAATGTCCTGAATATGTCAAGGGACTGACATCTCCCACTGATGTGGGCAGAGCACAGTTCATGTAGGAGATGAGGGGAACGTACAATGCCAGTGGTAATTCATTTTATAGGAAGGATCCTATTGGCGGTGAGTGCCAGGGAAGCCTCTTTGATCCTAGTCCAACAACTCGAGAAGGGGGAAGTGATATCTGCTCCAATCACAGGCAAAATAACCAACAGGCATGATGACAGACTACTAACAGTTTGCAACTATAGATGTATTTACATGAGTGTGGCTAATGTAGTTTTCTGTTGAGATTAAAAATTATGTAATAAATCACATTAAATAGGGCACTGCAGAAGTCTTTGTATTGTTAACTGCAGCTCTTAGATGTAAAAACAGCATGTCTCCACAGCAACACAAGGTTTTAGATCATTATTCTGTAAATGTAGAAGTCAGTGAAATAAAAACCTAGCATTTGGTTGATTTAGACAAATAATAATAATAATACTTTTTTTAAATATAATAATTATATATATACAGTGGGGCAAAAAAGTATTTAGTCAGCCACCAATTGTTTTTACTCAAAATCTCACGATACATGGCCCCATTCATTCTTTCCTTTACACGGATCAGTCTTCCCGGTCTCGTTGCAGAAAAACAGCCCCAAAGCATGATGTTTCCACCCCCATGCTTCACAGTAGGTATGGTGTTTTTTGTATGCAACTCAGCATTCTTTCTCCTCCGAACACAACAAGTTGAGTTTTGACCAAAAAGTTCTGTTTTGGTATCATCTGACCATTTGACATTCTCCCAATACTCTTCTGGATCATCCAAATGCTCTCTAGCAAACTTCATACGGGCCTGGACATGTACTGGCTTAAGCAGGGGGACACGTCTGGCACTGCAGGATTTGAGTAGTGTGTTACTGACGGTAGCTTTTGTTACTTTGGTCCCAGCTCTCTGCAAGATCACGGGTTGAGATCTTGTGAGGAGCTCAAGATCGAGGGAGATTATCAGTGGTCTTGTATGTCTTCCATTTGACTGTTTGAGGTTGTGGACAGGTGTCTTTTATATTGATAACGAGTTCAAACAGGTGCCATTAATACAGGTAACGAGTCGAGGACAGAGGAGCCTCTTAAAGAAGAAGTTACAGGTCTTTGAGAGCCAGAAATCTTGCTTTTATTGTAGGTGACCAAATACTTATTTTCCATCATAATTTTCAAATAAATTCCTTAAACATCACAAAGTGATTTTCTGGATTTTTTCTCTCATTCTGTCTCTCATAGTTGAAGTGTACCTATGATGAAAATTACAGGAGTCTCTGATCTTTTTAAGTGGGAGAACTTGCACAATTGGTGGCTGACTAAATCATTTTTTACCCCAAAGTGTGTGTGGGTGTGTATAGGTCCTGGTCATATAGTGAAATAAATCAACTTTTTGATGATATTCTAATTAATTCCAAAAAGTGAAACGTGTATATTAATTAATTACACACAGACTGATATATTTCAAATGTTTATTTCTTTTAATTTTGATGATTATAAATGACAACTAAGGAAAATCACAAATTCAGTATCTCAGAAAATTTGAATATTACTTAAGACCAATACAAAGAAAGGATTTTTCGAAATCTTGGCCAACCGAAAAGTATGAACATGAAAAGTATGAGCAAGTATGAACATGTATAGCACTCAATACTTAGTTGGGGCTCATTTAGCC